>JACDOX010000080.1:2027073-2047247 GCA_014549065.1 Cardinalis cardinalis | reverse complement strand
AACACTGGGGGTGACACATCCCTCAGCAGAGGCAAACACTGGGGGTGACACATCCCTCAGCAGAGGCAAACACTGGGGGTGACACATCCCTCAGCAGGCTGAGCTGGTGCCCTGTGAACACTGAACCCAAAAAGCTCTGAAGGCCAATGCAGAAAATGCTGCGTTTTTTCCCAAACTCATCATCCATCTCAGGGATATATTGGACATGAATCTGTGTCAGCTCCTAATTGAGCAGAGCAGAAGGAGAGCTGCTGAYTTCTGTCCTGTGGAACTGAGTAATGGATTCCATCAGCACGGGGCAGAGGTCACTGCTTTTTGCTGGTAATTACAAAAGCTTCACAAAAGTGTGCCTACATTTTTCCCAAGCTCATCAGGCCATTTAGCCAGTGGAGGTTTAAAGAAATAATGGGCATTCACATAGCAGTTATTTGAATAATGCTCTAATGATAATTCTGGTTAGTAACTGTAAAAATAAGTACAGTTTCATTTAAACTAAAGCAATCCTCCAACAAATGTAGCAAAATTAAAATAGCAGTGTAAAAGCACTGCAGCTGGGGAAAGGACTCATACCTGCTGCATACAGCCAACAACAAAATATAATGTGCATTTTGAACACCTCTTAAGGTTAAGCCAACACAACAGTTCTAAGAAAGCAGCTTTGAGTGCTGTGTAACTTTGCSAGAAAGCCTGGGAATCACCTCTCCTTTAGAATGACTAGATCACATGAACTGAGGGGCTGTCAATACTCCTGGAACTGGGGTTAGGTAGCTCTGACCACTGAAACTTCAGCTGCAAACACAGTCTCTCTCATTCAAGCTGCACCTGCTTCTCTACATATTGCTCCAGAAAACAACTTGAACACAGCTTCCTTATTTTGTGTACAGGAATTAAATAGGTTTGCAGCCCAGTTTTCATGTCCTTTTCAACTCATCTTTTATTTAGCATTTCTGCAACCATAACACAGGTTGACATAGAAACGTTTTACTAGTATATTTTCATTTTAAATTACTCAAATCTGCTCTAAATTGAGTAGTATTCTAGCAAAACAGTAAAATGCATTTGATGTTTTCTGTGCTGTGCACAGAAAACAAAAGCACTTACCCATTTCAACACCTTGAAGAGCAGTAGAGTAATATTAACCTGCATATACTAGTGAGAATTTACTATCAGTAGAATATTTTACCTTCTCAACATGACAATTATTTGAAAATCAAAGCAATTTAACCAAGTTAAATACCACCCCCCATATCTTCACTCCATTAAATTTTCATAGCCTCTGTTTCCTTTCAGAGAAAAAAAAAAATCAAGGTGACAGTAAGATGGCTTGCTCTCGCTCTTGATTCAGGCAGAGTTTGCTAATGGAATACACCCATAAGATTACAGGGCTTTGTGGGGACCAGTTCATATWATTTTGTAACAAAAGAATTTTTAAGTGCTTATTCAGGTGCCTGAACCAACACACCTGGCACCAGTTCGGATTCCTGGTGTGTACCAGGGTTAGTATCCCAGAGGATCTTACAGAGACCTCCTCAGCAGCTGGAGGCCAGAGAGGATGGAAAATGGCACTAACAGCTTAAATTAAAGTAGTTTCAATTAAATTCTAGTGCCCTTGTGCCTTCCTCCTAACAGGCTGTTACACAAAATAAAGGCAACAAGGCTCTCCCTCAGTGCTTGAAGAACATTACTTCAGAACAGCTGTAATTCAAATGAAAAAACATTTAGAAATCCTACTGAGTGACACAGGTGAATATCAGAAAGAGCAGAGATTGCATTAGTGGGTTTATTTATTCCAACTACTAAAGCTTTATCTACAGCAAAACATTAATACCATAGGATTTATTCTGGGAGAGGGAAGTAATGATTAAAATTAACTAGGGCACAGACTGGAGTGGGACACTAATGACAAATGCGCTGGGCCAGCCRTGTCCAACAAGCCATTTACTCCCTTCTGCTATTTCCTGAATGAAAGGCACCAATGCAGCAGTAATCCTGAGCTCTGGAGCACAGCCCCTCCTGCCAGGCTCTCAGGGGCTGGCTGTGCTTGCACAAGCCCAAAAGGCTCAGSATCCACACACACCCAGGGCTGATCCCCACTGCCAGCCTGCCCGAGCAGCTCACGCCCCGCAGCAGGCAGCAAGGGACAGGGAGAGCACAGGTCAGGCACTGAGGGGCAGGGACAGCACAGATCAGGCAGCAAGGGACAGAGAGGGCACAGAGCAGGGACAGCACAGATCAGGCACCAAGGGGCACGGGCAGCACAGATCAGGCACACTGGGCCACAGGGGCATTGCTGTGGTGTGTGCCTGGGGGGAACCAAACCCAAAAATGCTTTTAGTGTGGTACTGAGCCTGCCCCCTCTGGGTCCTACAAGGCTTCTCCCAGCTGTCTGGTTTACCAGAAGATCTACATGCAGCACAATTTATC
This sequence comes from Cardinalis cardinalis, assembly GCA_014549065.1. Taxonomy (NCBI): domain Eukaryota; kingdom Metazoa; phylum Chordata; class Aves; order Passeriformes; family Cardinalidae; genus Cardinalis; species Cardinalis cardinalis. The sequence goes on along the minus strand of JACDOX010000080.1, from coordinate 2,044,823 downwards.
AGCAGAACTATCACTGAAACCGAACAAAAATTAATGTTACTTGTTGTCAAGATCCTTCTGAAAAGGTGGAGGCATTTCTCTGGTAAATTACCTACTCTGAAGACAGAAGGTTGATAGAAGAGTTTGGGACCCTAAGGATGAAGGACACTGCTGAACAGCCAGAGTCAGCCACGTTTGGTGAATGCATGTCAGCTCATCTCATGTCAGTGTTCCAATGCTCAGAGATAGAGACTTAGGAAAACACACTGACTTTTCACCTCTCAACTGCTCTGTTCAAACCTGAGCCTGACAAATAMAACTAAAAAAATGTCTGATCTGCTTCTGGGAATAACAATCAGAATTTTGTAAGGATAGCTTAAGAGATTTGTGAAGTGAAATCAGAACTAAATACAGAAGCATGTATAAAATTCAACAGCAAAATCAAAAGAGCCTCAACTTGGGATACTGCCAGGATAAAAAAATCATAAAAGRTAAAAACTAATTTCCAAAACTAGTGAGCTCAAGCTGACTTGCACACTTCTGTACAATTTGCAGCTAAGCTGCAGAACACCTTGCTGAAGGATACTGTGTTGACTAAAAGACAACAATATAATTTCACCTAAAYCCCAACAATATTACCTCTGCTCCACACAGTCCCTACCTGAAGTATCACCATGTAGGAGCAGGCTCTGAGGGAGAGGAACCACATCCCTCCCTGTTCTGCAGCCCTCCCTCGACTGCGCTGCTCCAGCTCTGGGCAGCACAGAGCAGCCTCACGCCTGACCTCTGAATTTAATGGGCATTACATGGAAAAAACCTTGGCAGCTCATGGGCACTACACCTGATTCCCACCTGGCTTTGCAGTCTTCAGCATCATGAGCAAATCCACATCTATAATCGAAAATATTTAGGGGACTCCCTTCAATAAAATTTAGGTAAATTATTAAGTGTTTAAAATGTAATTTCAAATCAGCAAACCCTAGGCTCTGAGCACTGATGCAGCTAATCACATCCTGAATAAATATTTTAAAAAGCTTTGGAATTTACCCTTTACTCTTCAGGACCAAACTGAAAAAGATTTTACATTTGCAAAGATATAACAAAAATCACCACCAGGAATGCAGAACTGGACAAAGATGTTTAGTACTTATTGTGAACATCAAACATAAAACAAATGCCTTCCTCTTGACCTGTCAATCTCTGTGAAATACCTTAAGAAACAAACCAACATGGAAGTTAATTATTGTGTTGTATTAGAGTGATTGTACTAATGATTGTATTAAGAATAATCTTGGGTACTGTGCATAAGAAACAACAGAGGATGAACCCCTGAACAACTCATTGCTCCCTTTTTTGGGAAAGAAAATTTTAAATACATGACCTGCAACAGGAAAATCAGGGAGGAGGGAAATTAAAGTCAACTAAAACCACCGGAAATAAAAAATGGAAAACATTTAAATGTCTATTCTGTTAAAAAAATTACAAACAGTACATTTAGTAAAGCTTAGTAACCACTGYTCACTTTCCACTGGTAGGGGCTTAAGCAGCTATTAATCACATGAAAGTAGATATTAAGGAATATTAATCCATACCAGCTGTTACATCTTTTACTGTGTACTATTATTAGAGATTAATCTTTATGGAACAAGGCTGCCTTTTCATGTCATTTCCAAGAGGACATCATACAAGCTGATACTTTTTTACAGCACATCTTGACAAAGAGTTGAAGCAAGAAGGTGCTATTGATGACACGATGAAATTTTATTCAACTTCATCCTCAAAATCTAAGCCATTTATACTTAGAGGAGACACTGTCACTGTTGTCATTTGATTACTTAATTTTTATTGTGACAGCAAAAAATTGCTTTTATAGCTTCTTATTTACATCAAAAGAACCAGGATATTCTCCCAGTGATCTTGAAYTTTCTCTTAAGGAAAGTTCAAGGCCAGGCAATTTTTTGTCTTCAGTACCTGGGAATTAATCCAGTTTAAAACTTCTAACATGATCTAGCTGATGARGCCTTAATGAGGAACATCCAGGATTTTAACAGATTTTTAACAAAACAGAATCAGCACTGTGAGCATAGAATTCTCTAATGAAGCATAAACCCCTGTCAGGTGAGCCTGGGTGCTGGAAGAGCAATTGCTTCAATTATTTGATACACTTCACCAGTGACTGCATTTGCACACTCCAGAGAAATTCCTATTAGATCACATGTTGATGGAATGCTATTAAAATCACAAAAAGCATCACACTTCTCCAAAAAAGTAAAATTACTGGCAGAAAAGGCCAGCATTATCCATTAAAGATTATGAGATTAGCATGAAAAATAAGCTCCTAATCAGTTTCTTGAGTTTCAGATAAGATACTACCAGCTGCACTAAGGAAATCAGTTGTCACAGTTACAGAAAAAAAAAATCAATATTCTCTATACCTGCAGTATCCTCATTTTCTTAAATGCAAGACTCTTCTCTAATTATGTCACAATTAATCATCAGGGTATCTCTGTTTTCTTACTCATTTGATGTCAGACTGATGTTCCAGAGTGAATGTGTGGTGGTTTTCTAGCACAGCCTAAAAGGCGAGGAAGCATCTCCTTATTCTGGGCTGGGTCACTGCTCTCCCACTGCCCCCTGCAATCCCTCAGTGCCTGCTCAGCAGCCACTGTGCTGTCCCCCTGCCCAGCTTTGCTCAAGCCCTGCAGAGGCTCCCTTTTCTCACTGCCCCTGTTCTGCCTGGCCCAGCTGATCTGCCTCCCCAGCCTGGCACGTACAGCTRCCTTTCACAGCCCCTGCTACCTGCCTTTAATCCCCTCCACCCTCCTGCCCATCTGCTGATGAGCCAGCTGTTGGTTGTGTAACATTGCTTTCCAGGCCATTCCACTCCTCACAAGTAAGTACATTCCAATGTGGCTGTTTCCTCTCAGCTTCATGACACTTTCCAAGACCAGCTGGCCTTCTGGTTCCACCCTGCTAATGCCTGTCTGCAGGACTTCTTCCCTCTCTAAACTGGATTAAGTGCTAACCCTGCAATGGCACTTCTGCTGCTCGAGCAGCAATAATTTGCCTGCTAACAGCTGGCAAAAGCACGGGGCAGAAAAAAGTACTGACAACACAAAAAACATCCATACTAGGAGGTAAAACTGGGGCCCAAATGTAAGCCCTTAAGCMGGTTATCTCATGGCTTACTTTTTATTTAGAAAGAGGCTTGAAGCAGGGGGGTATATGATCAGGGGAACATTAATCAGTTTTAACCAGCTACAGCTTGTCTAACTTTTCCACTAACATAGATCATAGAAGTTGCACTAGAGATTGGGACTCAGATACAACAGAAAACTATTTCTGTGGACAAGACACATTAAAAAACCAAAGGAAAAAGAAGATGCCCAATTTCACCAAGTAGCAACAAAACAGTGAAGTTCAACTGCTGATACAACACACCACATTGCCCATGAAATGTCCCCTTTTCAATGTTGAGTCTTGCTTTATTCTGCTGCCGATGTTTTTAATTTCATTTTTAATTCTTTAGAATAAAAGAATCTCAATCACTTGCAGAAGTGATTCTAGTAATGCAGAGTCTGAAATGAAAAAGCACCAGARAGTTTTTGTTCTCTAAGGCAGTGGCTGATTCTTCAAACTTAGGACTGGAAAACACTAAGTACCCCAACCAACATCCCTCATTGCAAGGTCAACTAACCTACTACTGTCACATGAGACATGAACTAACAATCAATTTCCAGAAAAATTGTTTTATCCTTTGTTTATCCACACTTGTGTTTTCCAGGCCTCTTACACTGACATTCTGCATCTCCTGCTACTGTAAAATGAYCCACCTCAGAAGCACTCTATCGTGCATTTGCTGTTCTCTGTGCTTGAAAGCCAGACAGAGATTTTCAGTACTTGTAAGCATTTGTTTCAGTTTGTAGTGAGTATCCACTCTTGACAGATTCCTTCGACAAAACCACACTTTAAGTAAAAACTGCTCAAGGCTTTCTGTTCTCTATTCAGAGCTGCATTGGRCTTATTTGAGTTTACCACTGAACAGATGCTGTAAGCAGGAACCAGCAAGAAGGGCAGCATGAGCCAGGCAACCATGGCAGGGTTTTTTTTGTGTGAGACAAGGTGGAATTCATGTTGGGAAACTGGCAGCAAAGCAGAGTTGCAAAAGACACAAATGCATGCAAGCCCCACAGTTGCCAGAAGTGAATATAATTTGCTGAACAGAACAGCAGCATACTGCTGAAAAGTAAAAAACATTATCCCATAACTCACAAGGGGACTCTGACACTCAGTCCGTGCCATGAGCCCTGTACAGAAGCCATGTCACATACATATCCAGCTGGGGGACAGGCTGCACTGGCTGCAAACTTTGGGGGTTGTGCAGTATTTGCCCAGACACACAGATGTTCTATGAGATGCTCCCTTTAAGTAACAGTTACCAGCAGTTTTAAGAATTTGCCAAACATTTGGKTTTAAAGTAAAAAAGGTCCCACAAAACTCATGGCATTCACCTTGCTGAAAGCCACCATGACACAGCAGCTGTGTGTGGGCAGCACCTTGGCTAGAGCTACATGAGGTTTAAACAGTGACACAGCGCAAGAGGTCACTGATTCCATGCTTCTATCCTGTTTTGAGCAGCAAGCTTCCATGCCTTTGTGGTAACCTTTCCTTTGTGCTGCAGATCAGACATYACTCACTGAATGCACACACCAGCTGCTTCTGTTGATGTCTGCAATGCTCTGACTTGTAGGGACAGGGTTTGCTGCAATGCTGCGTGCCTGACTATGCTGGATGAGTCAYTCCTGCAGAATAGAGACTGGAGTCCTTAGGAACAATTCCTGACAACAGAGAGATTCCTAAGAGCCATACCTTGCAGTGTCTATCTTGAAAAAAAGCAGGATGTCAAGGAAAAGGTCATGGATGTGCCAAGGAGAACCTTTTGGTTCTACATCTCAGATCAGACAAATCCTCTCCTACACTGATATTCTTCCTGTGGAGGGTGTGTCACAGCAAAACAAAATAACTCACTTGGCCACTTTTACATCCTGCTTAGGGGCTTGAAGGAATTCTTTCAAAAGCCTATTCAGATGAGCTGGTGCTAACACATACTCTGTTCTAGATGTTTTTCACAATGCTCTTAGCCAGGCTGTGAAGGACAATGCAATATCCAATCAACACTAAAGCACCTCGGTGTTGATCCAGGGCAGGGAAATGACAGAGMCTGCAGAATGCTCTCTGTAGAAAAGATTTGTCAAAACTCAATAAAGTTAGGTATATAACTATAACATATTTCAGTTTCTCATAAGAAAACAGCTACTCTGATAGAAATTTTTCCAATCTGATGTTTCCTTCTACCATTACAGGGAAGAGCACAGGCTGTGTTGCTGTGTCTCACCTCAGGACCTTGCACAGGYTCCTTGAAAAGTGTTTGTTCACTTGAAAAGGGCCAACTGATAACCTGCTGGCCTGTTCTTCAGACATGAGTCTGCTTCCATTTCCCCTTATGGCCATGAAAGTCTGCCTGTGATAACAGTTTAATTATTGCCCTGTTATTTTTTTGAACATTAACATACTGAGAAATTAATTTTATTATGTCCCGGTTATTTTCTTTCTTACATCACTCAACTGACTGTCCAAAATGTAAGAAATACAGCACTTTTAGCTCTTGAGCCATTGACTGAAATATTGGCACAGGTCTTAATCACAGAAGAAATTTGGGGGAAAAAACTTGAAACTCTCAAAAGGAATGAGTATGAAAAGTATTTCACTGTCACCAAAGGATGTCTTTAACCATAACTGCAATATTCACTAATTGCACAAAACTTCCAAGTATACCTATGACAATGCTAAACCTAAACCATCAAAAGGCATGATACTGGAAGGAATCACAGCTGCCTGACTAATAGTTTAGGAGCAGAAAATGAATTTATCCTGTTAGTCTTTTTCTTCCTATTTGAAGTTTAATATTATGGTAAGAAAGCACATGAAACATACAATTTTATATTAACAACTGCAACACATTTCAAGGGATTTCACACCAATTTTCAAGCGTCATTAGCAAATGGTAAGACAGATCAAAACAGTGACTTAAAGAGGAGACAAAATTGGTTTTCTGCCAAGAAGCTACATTCTCTCTGATCTAAGTGAATGAATTCAKCACTGCTTTGTCTGGTCATTTACAAAACATAGGACTAGTTATTTGCCTTAGTCTAAGGTCTAATAATATCTTCTCCTTTGTAATCCATGGAAGTTTTTCCAATAAACCACTGGGTAATACTGCACTTCCTTAAAGATGTTACAGAGATCCATTATACTTTATATAGTAGTGCTGTTGAGATTTTTAATGTTTTCTATTGCATTCAGATAAATATTCTTAAAATTTTTTGTTAAGCATTACTGTAATTTCTTGTACTACATTTAATAGCCAGGAAGGAGACAGTGATAAAATACATTAGTGGCTCTATAAAAGCGTAAATCTGAGCATCTGGAAGGCTTGTACTGAATATACCCTTATACAGATAATCACAGAGAATTTACAAGCATAGAAGMATTAAGGCAAAGAGAAATAAATGCAGAGTAAAGCTGTTTCAATAAAATGGTTTTCAGAGGAACAGAAAATGAGTCATAGTAGGTATATCTTAAAGACATTTAGATCAAGTCAATGGAGAGAGCAAGCAGAGATGAAAGCTTTGTTTAGTACTAGAAAAGTAATTTGAAGTAAGTCCCATTAGTGGGAAAGGCAGAGCAGTGATGTGCACCCAGATAAGCTGCTGCTTTTGCTAATAAACTGAGATGTTTACAAGACAAAAATCAAAACACAGACGCACAAGGACACTCCTTTCTTAAGTACCATGGGTTTCACATGCCATTTAGGGCATTSTCTGTTGAGGTAGAGAATTATACCTTTAATTGCACAGCAAGTAGCAGCAGCTGGTTTTGTAAAACTGTCCAGGAAATAAAATTCTATCTTCCTCTACAGCACTGTTGTCAAAATTAGGGGACTACACAGGAAAGCTAAGCAGAGTAAAGAGCTAAGCAGGATACATTTTTAGAAGTCTTGGTATCCATAACTATTGCAGTAAAAGCTGGAAGTTAAAATCATGGGCCAGGCCCACACACTGTTACACATTCCTCAGAAAAAAAGTGAGAGCAAGAGTGGCAAAAGAGAAAAAAGATTAGAGTAGCAGGTGAAAYTTTCATTATAAACCTCAATCCCACGGCATTAACCCTTTCCTGCACAGGTTTTCCAGACACATCCCAAAGCACTGCACCCCTACAAGGCACTCACRTTCAACACCAGTTTCAATTCCCCTTTTCAGCTGTATCATTAGCAAAAATGAATGTTCAATACAAAACACTYTCAAGCACACCAGTGCCCAGTTTCCTGCCTGGAGATGTCCTGGCTGCCAGAGATGAGCACTTCACCTGCCTGCATGAGGACAGCGTGCTGTGACATCAGGGAGCCAGCCCACATCATTGCTGATAGAAGTAACACTCACAGCCTATTAAATAAGCATAAAATCAAGTTTTTACTCAACTCTAATAACTTTTTTCACAAAAGGTAAAGTTTCTGTTCCTGAGATGAACAKTAAAGAAAATAAACACCAAAAGAATTAGGAAGATTAAAATAAGCAAGGCATGAAATGAATTTTCAGCTTCTGAAAGACATTTTCTTATTATAAGAAGTCAGAAAAATCAAAATCTGAACTGTGTTCCTTCTACCCTCACTTGACTAGTCTTTCCCATGGGAATAGTGGGACAAAATTAAGGAATTTTTGCCTGAGTATTTGACTTTTTTCCTTTCAAGAAGTAAAATGCTGTATGCTTYGCAGTATCAAAGCAGGCTTCAGGACATCTTAAAAGGGAAATACTTTTCAACTTTATCATTATTTCTTATTATTACTCAATAAATAAAGTTAATACTACCAGCCAATGAAGCTGGGAGTCATCTGCAGGACGAAGCAAGCAATGTACACTTGTTCATGAAACTCAAGATTCTTGAAGGAAAGCCTGGTTTGTCATGAGGCACCAGGATGAAACCATGCAAGCAAAGGGCAAAATTACCCAAAGTAACACTTGCTAAGTGTTGCTGACATTTCATTTTGCCACTTTGCCTTACATCCATCAAAGGAGGAAAAAATGAACTCACTGCAAAACGTTCTGTTTTGGTTCCAAATGTTTGGGCTAAGCCCTGATGCAAGGAAATTACAGCTGAATTTTCCCATCTARCACTCTTTTTCTGTAATTGGGCCTGTAACACAGGTATTACAGGCAGCCTGACAATCTCTAGCAAGGAGAAGGGCTGGGGTTCACAGTCAGTAGGTAAAAACCATCACTGTAAATCTGTCAATTCTTTATTCTGAGATGGTGCTTGGAATTCCCCTGGTAATGGCCCATGACCATCAGTCTCTGCTGAAGTCCCCAACCACAGACATATTCCCTCTTGCAATCACAGATGACTCTGACCAATATTGCATATAGTACAGAACAATCTTCTTAGAGAAAGAAACATTTTAATACATACTTAGTTGCCTKTGTGGCATTTTTCTCTCAGTTTATATTCCTTCASACTTCCTTTCRCCCCTTTAGTTAGAATCTGACTCAAACACTGTGATGGYAATCAGCAGAAATTGGAGGTAAGAGGGCTGCAGGGTTTCTAAGAGTAGACAAAAACTATTTCTCATTATTTGAGTGGAATCAGTTTGAAAAAGGCCAGTTGAGCTGGAATGTAAGTAATCCTGAGCTGAAGTTAGATTMTTTTTACAACAAGTACAGACTATCAATCTGTGAACAAAATATGTACGTAATTTATCTTAATAGCTTGAAAACAGTTAAGAAATGAATTCTTACTATTAATTTACTACCTGAAAGCATATAATAACAACAGTGAGCTCATACATTACAAAGCAGTCACTCATGTCTTCTTTCTCCTACCTTGCTTTTTCATTTATAACCTACACAGCAAATACTCTAACCACAGTCTCTTTTCTCATAGACTCTGTCATCTGTAGTTCAGTGAATCGCATCAAAATCTTCTATACATCCTACCAGTCTTTGCATTTACTGCATCTAAATTGGTGACGAACACTGAGTGTCAATAGTCATCAAAATTATTTTGATACAGAGAGGAATAATTACAGGCTAGTCCTGTACAGTGACATTTAACCCAAAGAACCAAAGACAGGGGCTTGTGAAAGAACTCCTGTTACAGGAATAAGATTAATTGCTAGAACCAGTGCAATGAACACAACTGCTACCTCTGAGACTTAAAGAAGCACAAAAGGAATAGTTCTCATTTATAACAGTACCAGCTGCTAGAAGTAAGAGGGCCAAACAGTGCCTCCAGCTGTTTCCCTCTGGCTGCACTATGTGGGTAATTGCAGACTTACCCGCTGTGATCCAGATGCTGAGCCTTTAAATGAAGTGCGTTTGAAGGAGCCACTCATCCTCCGTAAGGAACCTGTGAACTTTCCTTTCTTAATCCCCTCCATAATGGAACTAGCACCCCAGCATCAAAGAAAACCCTGATTTCAGCCACGTAGTCTGAGCAGGTTTTCCCCTGAAGTCAACAATCATTAAATTACAGCTTAAATAAAAAGTAAGACAAATGCATAGAACGAAATCATAGCCAGGTAATGAGACTTCTATTCCAATATGGACCCTGTCACAAGTGCTACCAGCAGCCAGCCAAGCAGAAAAACAAGGCAATCCACTGATAGCAACTGCTGGCCCCCTCCCTCTTCTCTACTGACTCTATAATCAGGCTTAATGCACACAGCTTCTGCAAGCTATGGTTTTTAATGGACAGAGATTTAATAAATGGTGATTGAAGGTAAATCTACTTTAGAAGCAGCAGCCCGAAAGGTTTTTATTTGTGCAAAGCACAGGGCAGTCAGATGGAAATTGTTTTAGTATCAGTAGAAAGGCACATGAAAAGAGCAGATGGTCCTCAGCAGACCATGGGTTAGAGGCCTGGTGGAGCCCTAAAGGATAACTGCTGATGCCTACACCAGGCCCCAGGACGAGAGTGACAAGGTTTTAAAAGCAAACAACCCCTAAGATCACCAGTCAGATTCTAACTAATTAGGGAATCAGGGTAGATAAGGTGTGGTGTGTATAGCCTTCATGAATTTTCACTAATATCTCAATGCATCTGTTCTGTACTATTCTGCCTAAAATGTGCAGAATGAGAATAAAAGGAGGTAGTTAGGAGAGGGCAAGCAAGAAATGAGGATGATGCAAGGCACTTTAAAAGAACAACTAAGTAATTATTGACTAGGAAATATCTAGTTGGCTCCAGAAGAAATCAGCCAGGAATTTGTGACAGAGTCTGGTTGAGAAAAAGAAAATGGATGAGAATGCTGAGAAGACAGAGATCCATTTCAGAAAAATATATAGGGATGGCAGGTTTGTAACTGTAAGGTCAAGTCAGAACCACTAACTTACAGGATTCAGTTAGAGAGTCATACTTTTCTCTTTATTATATTTTTTTAGGTTCATCCCTTTGTGCCTCAGTAAAGTCRGCACAGGTGCCTGCTCACAGCTGGTTAGAGGAGGCACAAAAAACTGTGCTGGAAAGCTAAAACAAAACAATGTGGAAGAAACTGATACACAGAGATGCACAAAATTCATTGTTATGGTCAGCAAAGAACAAAAACAGGGACATACTCCATATTCTTCAAARAGCAGAAACTTAGAAAACAAATCTATTCTTCAAAACACAGTGCAGAATGTGAGTAAAGAATTAACTCAATGGACTCAGTCCCTTTGGATGTGTGATTCTAAGATGTCTGAGCTCCCTGCAACTGTTCTTGGTGCACTTTAAGGACCACTCTGGACTTTCACAAGTCATCAAYACCAAAGGGACATTTGCATTCGAGAGCCAGATGAAAGCAATCAGTGCAACAGAAGCTGCTGACTACTAACCCCAGCTGAAACATCAGGCAACTAAGCTGATGTTCTTGCCCCCACTGTGTTTATATAACAGTTCATGGGCCATTTCCACTAGATTGGGAAACAGAGACACGCACCACGCTGGCACTTTCAACAGCTCTKTGACTGAGAAGCACAAGTTGAATAGATTCTCCAAAAGAGCTTGTGGTCTTAGGAGTGTAGTCTCACATTAGGAAACCTTTTAAACAAATGTTATTATGGAGGTTCCTGTCTCCTGTTGGAGTTTTCTGCTTCATCAGTTGAGCTGATTCAATGGTTTGTGTGGCCTGGATCAGATCCGTGTAAGCACGTGGTCTAAATCAGCACAGAGGGAGGAGAGCACAGTAATCTCTGGCCACAGGATACTGTTGGACAACAAATGAATATTTGGCACTGTATGGACRTGACAGGCCCTTAAACTGGTTCTGAAATGGAACAATTCACGATATGAAATGACACACCTGTCCATCATCCTCCACATTTTGTAATGAGATCAAACTGGTGAACCTCAGACTATGAAAAAAATAAGAGCATACACCCCCCATAAAGGAGAAAGCAGAGCACAAGCAATTTAAGTCTTTAATAAGAGCATACACCCCCATAAAGGAGCAAGCAGAGCACAAGAGTCCATCAAGGTCCTTGACAGCCTGTGTCCTGGGAAAAGCAGGACGCACTAATTTCAAAGTGCACACAAGACAGAAGYAGTTGTACATCTTATTGATACCACACCTTGGGAATTTAACATCTGCAGTCATGAGCAGATCCATGTCCCACAGGCCCTACCACAATGTGTTTTTAAAACTGAAAAACTTGGTTAGAGAAAACTGTAGCTGTTTCAGCCCATAGAAAAAAAATCCAACATTGCTCTTGCTGTTCATAGAGCTGTATTTTATGACAATACATTGTTTGATGTTAGTTTAAAACAAAAAGCAATAGATTTAAATCTTCGATCTGTAGTCCATCATGTCAGCTAAAATGTTTCCACTCACCCTGGTAGTCAAACTAAATATGGAAAGCAGCTGCCCATAATCCAATGAACTTTATTTACGCTGACAGGAAGAGGTAAGATAGGCTTAGACCTCAGTAAAGACCTACATGTACAAGACATGTAGAATTAGGCCTTCTTTCACTTGGCATTTAATATGAGTAGCAAACTAAACACAAGTTTCTTTCATAGGCAATGGCATAGGATTATTAAAAAAACAACAACAACAACAACAAAACCTAAAAGCACTTTTTAAAATGGGATGTCTTAAAAGAATGTTTTCTTTTAAAAAGCACACTGATTTGGTTTCCTTTGACATTGATACAATATAAAAATTTCAATAGTCATGTTTAACTGAAAAACCAGCCTAGGGTCCATTACACACTTATCAGATCTTGACTCTTTATTTTGCCTCCCTGAAGCAAAGCACAGACAGAATATTGCTCAGTRCYGGTTACCTACCATGAGAATGAGCCSTCTGGAGGTCACTGGGGACTGCTGGGTGAAGAGTTGGATTCTTCTGTAAACTACATATCCTCAAAGCACTGCTGCAGCAACCTGGGCAAGAGCATATTTGGATTAAATATGTAACAGTTTACACAAAAATTTACAYAAAAATTTACACAAAAATTCAGCAAGTCACTGGCAGGTGACAGCTAGAGGGAAGAAGTTTCATGTAGTCAATTCTACATCTAAAATCAGAAGAAGTATGCAGGCCTCTTTGTGGTACTTTTACTTGAGCAGTCTGTTTCTCCACTCTAGAGCCTTTCTTAYTTAGCAACTGTCTGCCCCCTCTCTTTCTCTTGCAAGGAAAATAGCAAGTTTAAAGAAAAGTTAAAACAGTTCATGAGACGTGGACAGAAAAGATAAACAACCTCTGTTTGTGCCAGTGGGTCTGTAAATTGGTGCCCATGTGAGCACTCTCACTTATGAGAAATAATCTACACTAATCATATGAACAAYAAACCCCATGCCAAGGGCTGCTACAAAGATATTTGCAAATCCTGTGCTAAGGGGCTCCCAAAATAAAGACAGCACTCSAGATGCAAACTCATAAGTGCCAATCAGAGGGGACAAACACTTCCCTCTCACTAACAGCCTTCAGCACAGCAAGGACACTCTGCTGACTCACCTTCAATTTGCTGTTCACTGGGATTCCAGGTCCTGCTAACACAGATATTTTTGCCCCCAATGAAGGAGAGGAATGATGAGGAGGACTCCATCTTATYAGAAGGCTAATTAATTACTTTACTATACTAYATTATTCTATACTCTATTCCATTATATTACATCACATCTAAACTGAATCTGCCAAGCACTCCACCGCCCAGCCTCTCGTGACTGCCAGCCAACAGTTCCAACACACTCCTAGATCCAATGGGTCAGTGAATCAAAACACTCACACCAGAATCCAACTGTCAATTCYCTTCARGTAAACAATCTTCCACAATGCATTCCACTTGTGAACAACACAGGAGCAGTAAATGAGAKAAGAATTAGAATAGTTTTTTATTTCTCTGGRGTTCAGAGAATGTGAATCTCAGAAATATTCTTGGGAAGTCGTGCCTTGCTTTTCTCTGTGAAGAGAAATGTGGCTACAGTTTTGCATTTGCCTCAGTAAACTTTTATTAATTTTGTGCTGGTCAAGTCCACCAGCTTGTTGGAGAAGCAGCCTCCAGCTGTGTTCCCCTTGGCATGGCTGCAAATCTCCTACAGGAGCACTCCAGCCCATTGTCAGGGTACCAAAGATGTTACTCTATATTGGCCCGTTCTTTCTCACATTTTACAGACAGAGACATATTCAAACTGAAAATTAAAACCAAAAAACTTTTTCATCTTAGCACTTTAGAATGTGCTGAATTGAAGCACAGAGAACTTTAGAGTCTGAATTTGTGATAGAGGGTGTTCCTTAGATCCTGCTTTATTACAGCATCCTCAGAGACATGWGAAAGTTTTTCAGCAGGCAGAAGCCCACTGAACAGCAGGCTGAGCCAGCTGACAACTCCTTGCATACACAGGGCTAGATGCCAGCTGTTTAACCATTTTYCATGTGGTTGCATGATCACTGGTACTAACATTTGAGCAACTGTGCTTGGATGGGCTTCATTTGACCACAAAACACCACAGTGAGCTYTTCTCTTGGAGCTCTGTGGCTCCTTTCCCCTTCCTGAGTACATTAAAGGCTTGTACAGGCAGCACAAAGCAATTTAAAGCACAATCAGCTTCCATCTCAGTCAGTTGGTGTTACATTAGAAATGGAAATTAAGACCTCAGGAAAATTTTTTACAGGAAARTTTGTCCAGCTCTGCACTTTCAACATTCCCGTGTTTTCAATCAGTGTCACAAGAAGCYCTGGCTACCATAACCAGGGACGTCATCTCAGATTAATAAAACTGAGTCACTTGGTTTCTCTCCCTGGTTTGAAACTACCTGGGATGAAAAAAAATAGCAATACAAAAAAATGATGACCAAGGACAGCACAAAATGTTATGTGCATTCATCTGTCCCTGCCCATAACAGGCAGTGTAATACACTTAAATTACACTAGAACTTGGTAGCTATTTCTGCAGCACTGTCCATCTTAACACTTGAGTGACTTGAACATTAAAACCCTGAACTTCACTGTATGATGGACAAAGCAGGAACCTCCAGATGTGATGAACACCTTATTTTTTTTTTGGTTGGGTTTTGGTTTGCTCCCCCTCACGCACAGTCTGATGGCAGGGTTGATTTCCAGGAGAAAACAAATCAGAGCTCCCAGCTTGTCTGGGCTGCACAATTCCTCATCCATTAATTTCTCATGTACTGGGAGCAGGGGGTATGCACCACACATCAAGGAGATGTTAAATAACACCTTCCTGAGAAAGGATAACAGACCCATACTTCACACATCAATATAATTTTCTGCTTGTGCTCTCTCTTTTTCTTCCTATAAATATTACCCACACTAGTAACAGAATTTCAGCATAATTTTACAGATAAGGAACAGTATAATAGGTTACAGGCTCCAATATTGATAAGACACTCAGTAATTTTGATTGCTTAAGCTCAGACAGTTCCTGACCTAATTCTGAAAAATGCTGAAAAAGCAACAGTTCATATAATAGCAAATGGAAGCTGCCATTTTTCTTCAATTCAGGTTCCCGTTGTCTCAAGTGACTTTTCAAAAACTGAAGCAGATAAAGACCCTTATCCAGAAGAGAAGACTACCTAAATCAATCTTGGTATTTATGGGGATCTAGCCCATGGTTAATGGTATTTCTGAAAACTCAGGTCTCAGTGGTATATTAATATGCCATGTCCCTATGTACAATAATTTGCTTTGCATGCAAATTTCCTCCTACTGGAATTAGAGTTAGTGACAGCTTCCTGCTGCTCTCAGAGAGGCAGAGCTGGAACCAGGACACTGCAGTCCTTCACTATGGGATCACATTCCCCTTCCCACAAAGCTAAAAGAGCTGGTGGCACATTTAGAATCACTTGGGACAATCTGAAAAATCAGGCCCCTCTCTCATCCTAGGACTCTGCAAATGAGTAGGTCTTCCAAGCTAAGAAAAGAAAATTGATTTGTTGACTGGTGGTTCTTTGAAACCTGAATTCTAAAAAACAGGACTATGAATATAATAATAAGAAAAGATTGCATGGAGATTGAACTTCACAACTGTTTTAGGTACACTAAAACAGAACAAGAAATTGTTACTCTGGATACAAAGCTAAGCCGCTAAAAACATTCTATGATTTCAGTTCCACTTTAAGGATAACAACAACAAATAAATTACAATGGTGTTCAGTCTCAGCACACTCAGAAGTGACTTTCCTTTTAGACAAATAGAAACCATAACTCTTTCCAGTCCCCATAGTCGTAGTAACAAAATAAATTAGACAACAGAAAGGATTACACTGCACTTCATGTGATTATTTTACAAACCAGCTTTGCTGAATATTTTTCTATTTTCTTTGCATCATCAGCCCTGAGAAATGACTTCTCACTGGTCTCAGACTTGTCTATATGATAAGGCACTTCTTTGTCCTAAAGTAAAACACCTGATAGCCTAGACAGACAAATGATAAAAAGTACTGACAGACTATTCACCCCACAGGACCATTATGATCAGTCTGTCTGAATAATCAGGCCAAGACTTTTTCTTTATTTTCCCTATATTTTCATTATTTTACAAGCACTCTGTTCCTATTCAAACAATTAGATGTCATAAATAAAATCCCTTTAAATATTTCCTGTTATATATGCTTTGGAATGTTTTTCCTATGTCTAAAAGAGTCAAAACTGTCTGTATATCCATACAGTTACTTTTGCTTTGTAATAAAAATGGAATGATAACTCTGTTATTGGAACCACAAACTGCAGGTAGAGGGGAGCACCAAGAGTTTGTTGGGCTGGGCAGACTGGAGAGATGCTGGGGGCCTCCCGGGTGTGAGCAGGGTCTAAACCTAGACCCAAAATGCAAACCAGACTGATTTCAGAGGCAGAACCACTGTCAGTGATGGTGGCCCCCCACTGAAGATGGGATTCAGGCTGGGTGACTTTGATGTGCATAAACACAGGCAGGAATCAGCTTCAGCCTCACAATAACTAAAATCAACTGGGGTTTTGACATAGATTTCAATGAGGACAGGATCTCAGAAGAATTATACAAGGTTTCGTTTTACTTTCATTTGATTTGAGTAAAATCACTGGTTCAGTATTCAATACACCACTTGTGTCAATGCATTACCACATCTCAAACAAAGTTAGCTAAATAAATCTAGAACATTCCAATACCTATGAGCAACTAAAGGCTGCAAGAAAGAATGTTTCTTACTTAGCTAATAACAGAGGACTTGAAAGTATAGTGAAGAAAAGAGAACTGAAAAGCTAGAGCATAAGAAAAATGAGTAATTTAATGACAAATAAGCATAGAAACCTTGAACTGCCCCATGGGATACCAACCCACAAAACTCCACTGATCTGAGAACTGAAAGAATGAGGTTGTAGTTCTGGAAGTTGCTTATTTCTGCTTCCCACCACAAGCCAGTATCTGCAACGAGTGACAAAAAACTTGCTCCCTGCTTGGGTAACCAAGGAATGTCTGGAGAGCAATGCGCTGAAAACTCTGCTAATATTCAACATGATAAAGGGTGAAACAAGGCTTCCTACTGTGCTTCATCATTCCCGAGGTAGAAGAAGCAACTGGTTCTTACTATGAAATAACTGAATTGCCATCAATTCTGAAAACTGGGAAGGACAGACTTCCCTGAGATGCTTTGGTAATGTTTCAATTCTCTAATTCATAGCGCTGGGTTCRGCTGCAAAGCTCCAAGCACAGAATGCCCAGTCCTGCACCCACCGTGTGGGATCCATGGCAAATGCTCCGCACCGGATGGGATCCCTGGGGGGAAGAGCTCCCATCCCCAAAACCCGGCCGGTCCCATGCCCCCAAACTCGGCCGGTCCCATGCCCCCAAACCCGGCCCGTCCCGCTCCCCCAAACCCGGCCCGTCCCCCGCCCCCAAACCCGGCCCGTCCCCCCCGCCGTGAATCAGCACTTTGGGGGGGTCCATCCCCAGCGCTGCGCCCCCCCCCCTCAGTCCCGGCCACCTTAAGAGCCGCGGGCGGCTCCACCTTAAGGCGGGGGAGGGGGCGCGGGGGGGCGGCCCCCCCCCAGCCGGTCCCGGGGCTGCAGTGGCGACAGCAGCGGTCACAGGAGCGGCGACAGCGGCAGCTGCGGAGCGTCAGCCCCGCCCGGCGCCGCCTCCCGCATCCTGCAGCCCGCCAGCCGCATCCCTGAGCAGCATCCTGCATCCCTGGGCAGCATCCTGCATCCCTGGGCAGCATCCTGCATCCCTGGGTACCACCC
>JACDOX010000080.1:1927996-2026817 GCA_014549065.1 Cardinalis cardinalis | reverse complement strand
CTCCCCAAACCCGGCCGGTCCCACCCGCCGCCTTTGGGCTGCCACCAGCGCCACCTGGTGCGCTTTGCAGCTCCAGTTTCCACAGGATTTCTCATGGACTATTCTCCATCCTCCCTCCAGAAATACAACCATGGCTAATATTTGTCACATTGGCATGTGGGAAATGTCAGTATGCTCATATTTACACGCAATTAATTGTCCAGAAGATTTATAAAAACCTCTCTGTATGAAAAGGATTTTAATCGGCCAGCAACCTTTCCTAAACCCTCATGTACTGGTATTGTACACCGTGATGTTGGCTCTGACTGAACAAAATGTTTTTCGAACAAAAAAAAGTAAATAAAATACACAAGATAAATTTGGACCAGTTAACAGTAATGGTAACTGAAACCAAGAGAAGACCTAGAAATGTGCATGTGAATACATTTTGGTGCCAGAAGAACAAAATAACAGTATAAAGGATAAGTTAGCTGCAAGATACTGTAAACATAAGATACAGAACAAGTTTCAATGTAAAGTAAGGGACTGAGAATCAGATATTCTCTTCTTGTCCCTGATTTTCAATGGGACCACGTGCAAGTCACCCCATATCTTGAATATCTTGGTTTCTCTACCTGAATAAAAGAGGCAATCATATAAATGTATGCAAAGACACAGAATTCCAGTATATTTGTAAAATCAGTTGGTGTTCTTTGACAGATACAAGCRTGAGTATGGTTTGCAAAGTGCTTCAGCAAAAAATCCCTACATTTTTAAAGAACACTCTCAGCTGTACTGACAAGCCCACAGTTCTTAATGGTAATGGGTTCAAAGTTTTGCAAGATGTTTTAAGTACTTTCTCAACACTAATGAAACTTTTTGGAGGAGAGGAGAGGAAGAGGGAGAGGAGAGATCTCAGCTGAACTCTGAAGGATGCTAATTTAAAAGGGATGGCTACAAAACCCTAACATCTCATTTCCGACTTCACCACCAGAAGAATGAAAAGGGAGGAGAAATACAAATGTAATTCTATGCTCCCCCTTCTCTGCATTATAACTCTACCACTCAGAGGTTTCTTTATTTCAGTTAAATTTCCCCATGATGCAGTCCAGAAACAWCTCTAGCACACCTCAGGAAGCAGTGAATCAGCAGGTTCTAGGTGGCCTTGTCTGACAGAGCTTAGCAGCTGTCAGTGTGTTGCTGGGCCCTGTTTATTGTCTTTGCATAACTCACTGAGTCCTGTGACATTCCAGTGACTTTTGCCATTATGCTGGATGTTTTCTGACTGTAGTGTTTTACCTTCTACCTTGATATTTGTTAAGAAAGGTGCRTTAAAGCAATGAAACCTAATTAAATTGGAGGAGATTTGATAACACAAATTAGGAGAAAAATCCATTGCTCCCATTTGCCTATGAAGCACTAGATAAAAAAGGAACTGTGCTTTTTGTCCCCAATCTCTGTAGAAGAAGGGGACAACCCCTTAAAGTTTTCACTGATTTCCTTGGGATTGCCAAGAGGAGCTGCTGTAGTGCCTATGCCAGAGAAAGACACCACCACATACTCTCACTCACAGRCTGTCAGGAGCACCTCATCCCTCTTATCTGTTGATCATGACATCAGATGCAGTTCAGGCTCAGTGGTGAGATGTGCCAAGTTAATTACTGGAAACAAACAGCTTYTGGGCAGCTACAGATCAATCCTCTACCAGCAACACCCAGACCTGAGAGCCATGAGCCTGTCATGCTGAGAGGCAAAGGGAAGTTTCCTGTGACAGAGCAGATGCTGGTCCAGGGGCAATTTTAGAATTCCCACCTTTACCAGCTCCATCTGTGGCAGGCTCTCCATTTCTGCTAGCAACATTTTTCACAGCAGTACCTTCCAGGTGACCAACCTCTGCCACACAGATCTTCAGAGATCTGACAAATGATGGTGGACTTCCTTTGCTGCAACTTAAATTTCAGAAGGTAATGCTGCYGAGGGGATACACCATGAGAAAAGGACCTCTCCTTTTCTCTCCTTCACAATCTCCTAACCTTTTCAAAGTTGGGATCACATGAGTCAGCTCTSTCCTGACTACAGGTCTCAGAGATACCAACCAAGACAAAAACTGCTCCAAACCACAAACACTGGAATCAAATGAGCAAAGCAAGACAATCAAACACTACAATCCCAGCTGACCTTGCAGTAATAGGATCACACCAAGATTAGGCTATGTCATAGATTAAGCCCACTGAAGTAAACTAATCTTTTTGCAGTCTGCTAAGACTATATGTTTACTCACTAAGCTGGGAAAAACTCAGGAGTGTAAAATGTTTATTAGCTGGAAAAGACAATCTAGACTGCAGCTACATGCATGTTTAGCACAATTATTGCTGCAACATTGATTTTAAGGTGCCTTCAGAAAGGAAAAACTCTTTAAACAAGTTTTTAAACTATATTGTTTGACTTCTGAAACTCTTAGTCTCTACCACTTCACATTTTGACAGTCAACCTGTTGTCTGAGCAAGGCAGTGCAGAGMGCTTCCAGAAGAGACACCCTGCACATCACAGAGGATGGCCTCCCTTTGGCTGGCAGAGCAATAGTCCATTCTGACTGCAAACAGCAGGAAGCTCTGTGCTGTGACAGCTCTGAGAAGGAGCAGGATAAGCACTGTGCCTCCCTGCCCAGGAGCAGAGCAGCTGCTGATGCTCGGCCCCCGAGCACTGCGATCACAGCTCGACACAACACAAAGGGCTRGGGCTGGGGTTTGTTTCCTGCCCACTGAACCACGACTCGTCAAACCAGTCAGAGTAATGGCATTTGTGCCCAGGGACTGAGGCAGGGCTGGAGGCATTTTCTTCCTCACAGGAAGCCCCTTTCTGGTGCATACACTGCACCTCTCTAGAAAATGTGTTTTTGAATCTGCRCACATTTAGGAATTACCCATGCTGCCACCTCAGCCCAGGCTGCTCACACTCCTTTTTGCAGACTTCTCTCCTTCACCTCGCTTAATTAAAATGAATTCCAGGGTCTTTAGTTTGAATTTTCATCAAAATATCAACATTATGACCCAAAGAGGGGAACTGGGGGAATTACACAAACTAAACCATGTTTTGGCAGAGTTTCCTCACATTCCTTTGTTCTTCTACTCATGGAAACAATCACAGCTTGGTGTCCCCTGATAACAAGGCAGACAGTTGTACCTGGGAAAGCTGGGTAACCCAGATGTTGAGCTGACAGACACCGTTTTACTGAAGGCACAGTACAAGTGCCATTGAAACCKGGCTGTACAAACCCCTGGACAGTCAACACTGCAGAGCAGCAATGTCCCTGCCTGCGTGGCAGAGCTCCACACGTCACCATCATACTCTGCTACTGCTGCTGAACTTACCAAGCTCTCTCAACACATCAAAGCGCAAAATCTCAATTTAACACATCCACTTAGTTGCAAACATACACACATATCCAGTCAATATATACCTCATTATTAATGAGTAGCTCTCCCCACGTCCTCTAAAAATTTCTTCATGTGCTCCAGAACAACAGAATTACAATTAAATGAAGGCCTAATGAAATATTTTATGAGTAGGTATGTCTTGAGACAAAATTTGTAAACAATGAAATCCAAGATTTRTTTGACAGAAGATGAAGAAAAATTCTTGACTATGAAAACAAATTCTAGTTCATCAAGAAGTACTCTTTCATGCTGTGCAATAGAACAGTTAAGAATTTTTYCCCCTTAGGAATTACTACAGCCTGTGGGGCCCAATTCTAGGAGGTGTTAAATTCTCCACATAAAATTTGCCATAGTCCAGAAACAAAAGCAGTGCATATTTTAGGACTTAGGGAGAGTTAATCATAGATTGGCTTTATGCCAGCCCTCAGCAGTAGGCTGAATTCCACCTTTAATGAAGCTGATATGAACTAGGATTTTACAGGATCTGTAGATTTGGGCCTACTGGTAAATTAGAAAACTGTTGTAAGAGTGTTTCACTGCAGCCAACTAAATCTCAGCAGAAACACATCTGAATCAGAATTCTGACATTTGTTTTTGGAGGTAATAAGCAGATTAAACAGAACTCAGTGAACACTGAAAACCTATTTTATCAGGACACATCTAGTTGTAACTGTGAATSAAAAAAATTTCCGAACTGAACAAGGAAGAAACATGGTGATAAGGCAACTTGAGCCACTGGTATTTTTCAGATGAAATTTTGTTGCATCAGCTTGATGCAACAGTTTTTAAATTAGCTGAGATGTCAAGTAGTTTCAAGCAAGTCTGACAACTGGATTCAATGGAGGCAAGACTGAAAGAAAGCATTTGCAGGTTTGAACACGTACATGTGGAATCAGTCGTGATGACTATATCCCCATGGACTCCATTTGCAGACACCTTCCTTGATAATGCATTACTCTTGCTTAGCTTAACCCATATTTCATCCACTTTGTCTCTGCAAGATGGATTCTTGGAAGAGCTATGCTTGCCCACAACTTACTTTTGAACTTTTAATTCCTAAACTTGTGTGGTCTGATGAAAGGGTGAAGGCACACGTTGGTATCATTCAGCYTGGTATTACTAACAGAAAACTGTACATCGAGCAAGATTTCTRCAGCAAAATTAGTAAGAAATTACAAGTAGAAAGGTACTTTGAAGAATTTCCCATTGACAGCCCTGAAACTGGCAGCTGGGGCTGCAAAGAGAATGCCTGAGCTCTAGTTTATATTTATGACACACATGGTTGCATGAACACCCAGCAAAAGAGTGAGTCCTCAAAAACAAAAGCAGATGACCTTAAGACTGAGGTTTTATTGCTGCCATTGAGTTCTCCTTGGAGTTGCTACATCCATATTCACCAGTACTTCCCAGCTCCTGTGCACTGAGTCCGTGCAGAACTCCCAGGTTCTCATCCCAAGAAGTCAGGGATAGGCAATTTTCACCTCAGCCACTCAGGGCCCAACTGATGACTAAGTCCATGCCAAGCTCCATTTCAGCAGCCACATAATCAATACAGATATGAAAAAAGCCGCTCTACTGRTCTAATTTGATTTTCTGTTACGTGTTCATCTCAAACTGTGATCACAAGGCATTGCAGTGTGGATGGTAAATAAGATGAACTGCAAATGTTCAGAGCTCTATCCCTTTGCTTCAGATCAAGGAGCAGAAAAACACGACAGTGAAACAAAAATAACACCAGTTAAACAAAATCAGTTAATTTGGGATCTTTGCCTTGCATCATGCTTACAGCATCAAGCACTTCTCATTCATCATCTATTTCTTTTACTGTTACATGCATCAGCATTTTTTGTCCTATGAGTATAATGAGTACTAAAACCCTAAACTTCAATAAAGCATTTAACAAGTACATAATAAAACATATGTACCTCTGTACTTTCTCCCAAGCATCCATCAGATAAAAAGCCAAAAACTTACTCTCATCATTCATTTTGAAAAAAAAAATTCCTCTCTTCTATTAAAGACAAGATAGATAATGTCTTGATATATAAAAATATTATTATATTTTAAAAAGCACTCAGATTTAAACTCCTTAGGATGAAGGAGTATCAGAAGACACACCAGAAGAGATAACCACCTYTTGGCAGAAAAACACAGGCAGCTCTCATCTCCCTGAACGCAGAATGAGCCTTATTTCGATCTTTCTGCTTTGCAAAAGATCTTTGACCCAAGGAAATGGCCACTAGAACAGTGRTAGAAAAGACAACCACATTTATTTTCTCAACTGTACCCAATCTGCACCCATTTAGCTTACTTGTTTCCTTAACACAGAACAATGAGAAGCACCTACCTTGTCAGACTTGAAGAAAGCACCACATCCTTGGGGTGTGTGTTAGTTACACATAGCAAGATAATGTTCTGTCTAAAGTCAAAGTGTTCCCCATAGCCTATAGCATGTAGAGGTTCTTTTAGCTCTGCAGAGGATGTGCAAATGCCCACTCAGGGTATTACCAAAGSCTAATTCCTAATTCTCTTGAGTAAGCCTGCTCGCTGCTATGGACTACTGCAGGCTTTATTCCTCTTTGAGACTTACTGGTTGCCAAAGGTGACAGTGCTGTGTCACAGATAATCATGAAAGTGATATGGTAAAGGGTTTCTGAAAGTTTACCTTTGAGTACAAAGTTCCAAATTTTACATCTGTAGCTGTTTAAGCCTGAGAACCAAGCAGGTATTTACGTTTCCCTTTTCCAGTAGTAGCSGATTGGCAATAAGGTCATGCACCTCTTCCACTCACAAGCCAAACTAGCACTCGAAGAATCAATGACACCAGATGGGAGCAGGCTGATACCACTCCCCAGATGGCAGCAATTAGGAGAAGGTCAAACCATGTCAGAAAAAGCAGTGCTTGTACTCAGTGTTCAGTTTTGGGTGTAGGCCATCTAATCTTTTCTAACCATGTAACTTAAGAGCCAAGGCTGGTTTCCAAACGAGAGAACACTGCACCACAACTTGTGTTTCTGTAAGGGAAATTCTGTATTCTATGTAAATTTTGGCAAAGTGAGGCATTTTTGGTGTGGGCTGACTTCTCCCATGGTGGAGTATGTTTAAACAAACTACTTTGTGACATTTAGCTTAGGTAACACAAAGCAATCTTTGCAGGACAGAATACCAGACAAGACGCTGTCTTGCAAATAAACCTTCCATTTTGTTTTTATTTGTAAGAAAAAAAGGTTACTGTAATGGGCAGGTGAGTTTCCAAAGAGGGGACAAGAGAGCCATAGAAATTCTCAAAGTCTATCAGTAGCCACTGAGTTCTTATCTAAAATGAACAGAATAATACACTTGTATGACTGAAATTACTCTGTGGCCTGCTACTTTTGAAACAATGCTTTAGTTYCCATAACTAGCAAACCATTTTAAATTAATCCACTTAGTAATTAGCTTATTTAGCTTTCACTGAACTACCTTCAGAGTCCTATTTTCTGCACAGCAGCAGATGCCATAAAAAACGGCATTATACAGATTTGTACACTGTTCTAAACATAACTGGCTTCAGTAGTTTTCGGTGTCCTAAAACCAACCAGAAAGGTCATAATGAATGCATCCAAAACCAAACCTTTAATTACTCTTTACACTTGATGCGTGCTGGCTGCTGGTTCCCACCTGGTTTCTGGCAGTCCGGTGGCGACACCGGGTCCTGCTGGTGGAGGCAGGTTCCCGTGTGTCCCGCACCCTGCTGTGCGTGCAGCCCAGCTTTCCCAGTGCTTTCCCACCGCTTTCCCACCGCTTTCCCACCGCTTTCCCAGCGCTTTCCCAGCGCTTTCCCACCGCTTTCCCACCGCTTTCCCACCGCTTTCCCAGCGCAGTCCCAGCGCAGTCCCAGCGCTTTCCCAGCAGGAGGCTCCGGCAGGTGCGAGAGCAGCCGCCTGCGGGCAGGGAAAGGCAGCTCTGCAGAGGCCCGGCCAGCTGGCCCTGCACACCGCTCAGGTTCTCTTCTCACCGTCACAGCTTGCCAGCGGTATGAATTCCCTACTTAGGTATTTGCCAGTCCCAGATGATACTAAACTGCAAAAACATGGATCTATCTTCATCCAAAAGGAAGGTGAAGTGACACATTTCATTGAGACCCCTCTGGCAGCAAGCCCCAAAGACAAAGAAACAGGTCAGAACACATCTGGGCTGCACCCCAGAACAAGACTCAGGGCCATGAGGGTTAAGGGAGAGAGAAGAGGATCAGTACCCCGAATTTCCAGAGGATCCTGAACTTATTGCAGAATGAAACGAAACTTCCAACAGCAAAGAGGAAGTAACAAGCTCTCTGAAAGTTTCGGTTCCTTGGCTGCATCCTCAGGTACAATGATCCTTTCCTTAGGATGCTGGATTAACAGTGCAGTATGTGCCAAATGCAATTGGGATTTCTAATYTGCTTTTCCTCAGAGTCTTTAATAAAGATCACAAACTGAAAAAAATTCTTGCTTGAACACTGGTGTTTAAAATGAATCTCTGAAAATGGGAGCTAACATACTGTATCCCTTTACCTAACTAAAGATGAGACTGTAACAGGTTCAGCCAGACAGTATGACCCCAAAAGGCATATTTTCATCTCCCTATACAGAACTCACTATAGCCCTGCTCTTCATACTACTTGATTTTACTTCCCTTTCAGACCTGTTGGGCCATGTATCCAGACAATGACTGCCCAAGAGCAGTTGTGAAGGCTGCAAGGTCACAAGCGAGGGGTGGCTAACAGACTATGCATTGCTTCCCTCAAAAACTCTTATGGCTGAAGGCAGATTCTAACTTGTCTGTTTATTTTTCACAGAAGCAGACTATGAAACAGAGTCTTGGGGATAGGTTTCCAAATGAATTTTCAGGTAATGTAATGTTTTGAGAATTTTAATACAATCAAAATTCTACCAGCTGGTGAGGTGGTAAATACTGTACTCACTGAAATGAGAGTAATGCAATTACAATCAGTTGAGACAGTTTGTGGATACTGATCGATTTGAACTACATGCAGTTAGACTGTCAGCAATGCAAAAGTAATTGATATAGCAAAACCGAGACAATAATTAATAAAGCAGATAAGAATTATTAAGAAGCAGCTACTGTTACAATACAATTACATTTTACAGAACCAAAACAAGAACTCTAGCTAAGAATCTACTTTCCCTCTAAGGGGCTCTGACACAAAGAAAACTGCTGAAGCCAGAGTAATGCAAATAGCAGCATCCTGTTAGAAAATTAGACTTACAACTGGTAATAAGAGAGCCTTAAAATGATTATTATTACATTAACTTCTGGAAAATAAGGAGATTCATAGCTACCATAAAATACAATTGCTTCACTGATATTATAAGCAGTATCAAACCCAGGCATTAATGTTAAACTACAACTAACCTGAAAAAACCAAGATTTTAACTCAGGCCTTGCTTTTAATTAGTTCAACTAAAAAAACCAACCAATAAAAAGGAGAATGAGATGAACAATAATTTTGGGGTTTGGTTAGTGTTCACAGACTCAGAGACTGCCCAGCCACTGCTTAGGGTGCTGAGCAAAAGGTATTTAAATAGATTAATATACTTAGGCCCTCAAAGTCCCAGAGCAATTTCCAAAGCCCAGTGAAGCTTTCAGAACAGTCTAGCTCCCCCTCTGGCCCACCAAGCTCCCCCCAGCCATTCTTCCTCCTTACCAGAAGGGAAGCAGGTGCTTCACTGCGTTGGGCGATTGCTAAGCCGGAGCCATTCTCTGTGGGCAAACCCACAGACACAACCACATGATCTTCCCAAAGCAGGGCTACCTTCCAGGCAGCCAGCCCACATACCAGCTCTGTGCTTTTGTTCTTAAGGTTCATTAGGGAAGAAGAATTTTTAAGTCCCTGTCTCCCTCACCAGCGAAGGTTCAGGGTGTTCCAAGCAGAAGGGAGCCGGGGCACGCTGTGTTCACAAGGCCTCCAGTGAGGCTCATCTCACAGCAGAGTCTGGCAGATACACTGGCACAGAGCCACCATCTTTTCTAAAAAGGTCCAAGGAACAATCAGACTAAGGCAAATAAATATTTTCTCCTGTCAAGGGTCTCCCTAAGGGACAGTTTCCGCTCGCCTATCCTTTTATGCTGCCAACATGGTACAGAAGGAAAAGGTATAAAAGGAAAGCTGATCTTACAGTCACTTTCTATGATGCCTTTGTTGGAAACGGGGTGGGGCAAGGATTTTGAGATATCCTGAGGGGTTTGGGGGGGCTTGGGCAATCATTGATGTCTTTTTCATAAGAACTGAGTAAATTTCTTAACATTAAACTTGAACAGGGTGTGCCTCTCCCGTGGTGAGAGATGGCAGCTTGGCCATCTCGTGGCTGACAGAGGAAACAGGGACACAGGCAATGGATCGTTGGCTCCTTTTCCTCCCTGTAAGATCCCTCCCGGCCACCATGTGCAGCACTGCTGCCCGACAGCTTAGCCTGCCACCCTGAGCACAGCCCAGTGACACCAGTAAGCCATGTACAGGATGTATGGTGTGATGCTTGTCCTCATTTCCTCTAGTAGCTCATGATTCAGCTCAAAAGTAGTAGTATAAACCAGAGAGGAAAAAATACACATTTATTAGCCATCAAATCTCTGCAGTGCCTCTCTTTGAAGAGCTCCAGAAATCTTAATCTATGTTAGGAGCTGACTGAAGTCACGAGGAAAGATTCTCACCCATTTACCCAAGGAAAAGGCACATGAGAAGAATGAATTGAAGCAATACACAATACATTGGTGGTTTCTGAGCATCCCAGTGACAGTTTAGTTCCCAGAGGTCTGCCAGGGACACAGTGTTATTATCTGTGTCACACATGAGATATTCTCCAGGTACTGTAAATCTCCCTAGCCCGAGAAGCTGTCTGGAATCACAGCAGCAGAAAAGGATGAGTAAGGTCATATTTCCTCCTACTGGACTGTGGGTCTTGTGCTCTCCTCTTGTGCCCCCTAAGTGAGGGAGTAAAAGGTGCATGAAGTTGAGGCTGGTGCCAAGCAGAAAGGTGGGTAGGGAGCCATGCTTTGGCAGTTCTGTTTTCCCCTAGGCATGCCTTCGGCAGCTGCGGTGTGCCTGGAGCTCTGGGCTTTGTAGTTTTCCATACCCTAACCCGAGGCAGTAAATGCAGCCTAGGGCTAAGGCTGGCAACAAAGAAAAAGCTGTGGAGGCAGCCCTGTTGTGGCAGTTTTGTGCTCCCCTTGGGAGGCCTTTTGTAGCTGCAGTGTGCCTGGAGCTCTGGGCTTTGTGGTTTCACAACCCTAACCCTAGCTGGAGCCCCAGGTGTAACCCTCACCCTCGGCAGTAAACACTGCCTTTGGCTAATGCTAAGCCAAAAATGTCCTAAGAAGCCTTCAAGAATCCCCTACATAACCTTAGAAGTTGTGGAAAATCCTGAAAAAAACCTGCTCAGCCTGCCAGCCCCACCTGTCTCTCTCTAACCCTCAGGTGTCCTCCCTACCTTTTTTTCTGTGGATCTTGTGCTCTGAGAGTTCTGTGGTTGTCCTGGTGTGAGGGCTGCTCTCCTGTCCCACCAGGTGGGTGCTCTGCTCTCACTGTAGGGTTGCTGTGTAGGGGAAAAGGCTGTGGTTAGGGGGGCTGGTTCGAGTGAGGTTTGATCTGGGCTGAGGGGTGGTGCATCTGTGCCCTAACTTGCTTCCTAAGGTGTCCCCTGTACAATCTAATATTGATCAGCCTTCAGAGAATCGTGTAGTCAATACTAATTCCTGCCTGCCTGTGGTGACACCAAGTTGACTTTGAAATTTGTTAACTCGTATAAACTACGATCGGCTGTCCTGGACCGAACTCTCCTATCTGAACTGAAGAGGAAAACCTGGTAGCTGCAGCTTTAACAACCTCTTCCTGAGAGGAGGAATTCTTGCCTGGACGGGGAAGTGGAACAGTCAGCAAAGCATCTCTGTGAGGATATTGGTATTTGCTGTCAGGGAGGGAATATTCTGAGATTACACAATCATGCTGTGAGGGTCTTGTTGCCCACAGGGAATGGAAGAAGAGCTTTACATCCCTTGTGGCTTCTTATTCTTCCACTTCACTGTCTCAGGTTATTTAGGCTTCATTTCTGCTATTGGAATCTCAGAAATGGGTCGTTCCATTTAAGAAAGAAGGGAATTGATATTTTTAAACTTGGTTTAATGTATTATGGTAGCATGTTAGCTACATTTATCTTTCTGATTGTGCCTGATTTTTTTTCCTGGACATATTACGTGTGTAAGAGTGACAAAAGAAATCTGCTGGAAACTATTTTTAAAAAATGCAATCCTTTAATAAGTTTATTAAATGACAGTGACTGCAGAGACCAGAAAACATATTAGATTTCTTTCAGCTTAAGGACCACTGGCAGTGCAAAGTGACAGTACAAAGAGAGTGACTGATGGATGTTTCTAATCAGCTGAGGTAAAGGTCAAAATACACAATAAAATGCTACTGTTCTAGAAGAAACAAGAGAAGCATAGACAAAGACATAGCAAAAAATTTATTATGCAATTTTGTCTTTAAACACTTTTATTCAAAGAGTAAGTTATGTTCCCTGTAGCACACAAATGCTGCTTTTTAAGTAATTTCAAACATTTCAACAGAATTATCTGTATGTGCTTGTTTCTGTGGGATAAAAATGCTGGCATATGCAGTGTACTCAGCTTAAAATTGTGCTCCTAAATTTCATGTACAGTTAGTATCAATAAATGACTTCTCCTTGCACTAAAAATCCTGCTTATGACATCACACAGTTTACTTGGGGATGGAAGAGGAAGACTCTAAAACACTCTATGCTGAAACAGTCTGAATCTGCCATCTTGAAAGGAGAAAACATGATAAAAGTTTATTTATTTATGATAAGAGTTTATTTCTTTAAAGCCACAGATGTGGTGGTGCTGCAATGGAATACAGAAGGTACCTCAGTACGAAGTTCAGATTGAAATTTCCCCAGTAGCGTTTACCAGCACTCCGAGCAGAAGTTATTTTAGGTAAAATCATGTGTCTGTTACTTCCTGTGTGCATACTGAAGCACAAGCATTTCAGACCTGCACGGTAGATGTCAGACTTGAGAGGAATTCTGTGTGCATCAGGGTAGGCTGGATACACCCAATTCTTCCCAAAGTCCATGGCTTTCCACATTGTCTGCAGTGGAATCAGGTTTATGCTTCTCACTTCCAAAAATGCATTATCAAACTCCGGCTATCTAGCTTATGAGGTTTGAAAAGATAATTTAGAATTCTTTCTAAGAATGAGATTACTAAGAGAAGTAAACTGGAAAAAAAGTATACTGTGTAATTGTAGCTGTAATATATACAGTAAAATCTATCAGGATTTTGTGGTTAAATTGACAAGTCTACTTAAAAGCAGCAGCAACTACATTATCTTCACATCATTCATACACTCTAAATAAGAGCAGAATAATAAGACAATCTTCTTCTCTAATTCCTGTGACAGTGAGGGGCTGACTTCCTTAACAGATGTGTGGGGCTGTGTCACAGCTGGAAAGTGAGCTGTTCCCCTGGTAGTGTTTTTCCAGCACGGAGTACCTGGGCTTGAACCCCATTATTAATTCATGTGGATTTCATTGCATTTACACTTGTCTTTTCCTCTAATATAACAATGCCATTGGTGAACACACTGACATCATATCCTGCACTTTTCAAAACTGTATCTGCTGAACAACCCAGTTCAAATACTGGTGTCAAATACAGTTTGCCCTTTATCTTGTTTCTATTCATGCTGCTAAAACCAATGCCCTGTTTTAGCAGGGAGGAGTTCTTGTAGCTGGATGAGTGTCTGCAGATTTGAATACCTATGGGAAAACCTGTGCTAAACAAACCATAAAACTGGAGTTTAGGATTAACTGTAAAATCAAATAAAACACCCAGACTCAGTAAGCAGCAGACGTGAAAAGAATGTGACGAGGAATTCAGCTCAGGGGAATTCACTGGCCATATCTCTCTGGAAAGAAGCCAGCAAGGGCTACAGGAAACTTTAGGCTGGTATGTGTTTTTAGAACTCTCTTGAGGGTTATCATTAGCCAAGAACAAGTGATGTGTTTCACTAATTCAAAATAAATCAGTGCTATGAATGAAAAGGGGCTTTTGTGACAGAGCAGGGCATCAAATTTTGGAGGTGTCTTCTTTCTCCTTGTACATGCCTGGTTTGTAGATGACTCCTCTGTTGTCTCCACCTCCCTTTTTGCAACTAAAATAAAACAAATTTATTAAATAACTGTAATGCCAATGAAGGAAAAGCACAATTAGTTACTTAAAGTTGTCCATTATGCATATATTAGATTATTTTTCTCTGTACTAGTGCAAATGTCACATAGCTTATTATTTCAAATATTTCAGTGTTGTGTTGTGTTCATCATTTCAGGAGACCACATTTTGTATAATAGGTCAATGCTGAATGCAAAGGAAATCAGGCTGTAGCAAAATTTGTAATCTTAGATTTTTTTCCCCAGGATTCGGCTTTGTCGGCAAACAGTGGCTTAATGATCTTTTGGCAGTACATATTTCTTCATCTACAAGGTTGTGGTCTTTGGGAGAGGTTTTCCTAAAACTCCATTCTCCTTGTTTCACATACTGTTCCAGGAAAGAAATGGAAGGATCCAAAAAGCAAATAGGAGCAGCAGTGTTAGCAAAAATAACAAGAAAAGAACAAATGGCATTTGGGAAATAGGAAAACTGGATAAATCTTTTATTGACCTCATATCACACGAGGAAATAATGTCTACAGTAATAAAAACAAATCATAGTTTGTAGGAAGAGATCAGGTTTTCTGAAAGATCAAACTTTATCACTACAAAAAAGGTCCAAAGTCTTGGACACGCAAGCACTTCTCTGTGTCAGAGGGAAAATATGGCTTGAATTTTTTTGTGATATGATAGCCAGACATCTTACCTTTTCTTCTTCAGTAGCCAGAATGCTACTGCAAGAATGATGAGAACTCCCAGAACGCAGGCTATCACAGCAGATACCACAAAACCTAAGAAAAGAGGGAGAACATGCACAGGTGTTGATACCATTGCCTTGTGTGGAGAAGGTGAGTCTCTGACCTGTCACAATGTCTGCATTCTGTACCAGCAACCTTTCTACAGCCTTGTCACACCCCTTTGTCCCCATGAATGGGCAACTTGGCACAGATGTTCTCTGGAACGTCCCAGTCCCACAGCTGGCTCCACACAGTGCTGGGATATGATTCACATGTTGAAGTCACAATGCCAGTGTGGAGACCCTGGTACAGCAGGTCATAGCAGGAGTATGATTTTTATGCTATGATAAATTAGAGCTCATAAACAAACCCCAAAGAATTAAACCCAGGCAATCAAGGACATTAAATTCAATCCCTTTTGTTCTCTCCCACCACAGAACACCACTGACTGTGGACAGCTGAAGAATGATATTCTTTTCTGTTGAGAACATTGTATAAAGGCATCAAAGAAGGCAAAAATGAATTCAGGATATTGGTATGAAAAACGGAGTGATCCCTTGTTTGCATAAAGATTTAAGGATAATCATAATGCTATTTTTCTTAGTGACCTTCATGTACACTTTTGGCATTTAAGGTATTTTTTATTTATTTTGGCTTCCACAAAGATCCTGGAGGTGAGCTCCCTTTTCTTAACTGCATTTTCTTAATTTATTTACACATTTTTAAAAATATTTTTTCAAATGATTGGTTCTCACTAAGCAACATCAGAGGACTTTCAGACTCAACCTGACAGGTTTCACATATTCCATCTAAATATTTTCTCCTATTAAATCAGCTGTTGATGAAACACAAAAGTAAAATGTAGAGTTTAACTGCATTTGACCCATTAATTTGAAGTCCAGCTGAATGGAAGAAGCTTGCAATCCACAGAATTGAAGAGGAGCTATTTTGTAAAAGGTGAGTTTTGTCGTAGTAAAGGTGTCAAATGGACACAAAAAATATAACATCAAAGGGATGACTTTAGAAAAAGAGCTTGTAGTTTGAAGGGAAAGGGCAGGGAGCACTTCTGTGTCATGAGAGGATCTTCTTAGAAAATTTAGTAAGATAGTATTTCATCTGGTACCCTAATCAAAACTAGACATGAGTTCCTGTTTAACTCAGGTGGGTTGAACATCATAGCAAATTCCAGCTGCATTTAAATGAAGGGGATTTTATTGGAATAAATTGCTGATAAGACAAAATATATTACAAACGCACATGAGTTTTGCTGTGTAGTCCCTAAAGATTAGAGGCCTTTTGAAATGTGGTTCTTATAAATAGTAAGCGTGAATTTAGATGGTCATTACTGGCATCAAAAATGTGGATGACTGAACACCTCAGTCCTTTCAATTTTGCTACAAAACACAGGCCAGTGGCCCCATCTTGTKGTGTCTGTGCTCAGGGGAAGGTGGCAGTTCAGGCTTGTCAGTGATAAGGCAGAAAAGTTTCTCTGAAAACCTGCTTGGTAGGGGCTTAGGTGTGCACAACAGGATTTCTTTTACAAATTTCAGTGGTTGCCTGGCTCAGTCCTTGACTCCCTGCATGGCCTTTCCTTCCCTTCTTAATAGGAGTGCTCTGTTCCTATTTGAGGTGCAGCTGACTGCGTCAGGCTGGGCACTTGCAGCAGCCAGGTGTACTTCCTTGAACTTTGACAGGAGATATTTTTCCTTATTTTTCTTTTTTTTTTTCCCTTTCTTTCCTTTTTTTGCCCTTTAGGTGGGGGGCTGCACCTGTAAGGATGCTTCTGTGACTGCAGTAAGTGGAATGTGAGATTACAGGGGCAATAAATACTCTTTTTGAAATGGGTTGAACATTTTTTCTATGGTTCACTGATAGAGTCAATGAGCTTTTCTAACTTAATGTACTTAGACTGAATGGGTTTTCTATCAAAGTAGCACTGAGCAATGTCCTTCATAGCCATAGAGACCAATTCTGGGGCATGAACAGCCAGATGGGCAATAACCCCCACAGTTTAACTCTGCTAAGTCAAGCCAGCTTTAAAGATACACTGAAAATGCTTTTATGGCTGGTGCCATCTCTGCGTGGGAGCCAACATTGTGCCTTAGCAGAGGGACAACCAAATGTTATTATTTGGTTTGGCTCTGGTTCACAGCAACAATTTTGAGAGTCACATCTATATCCAATTGTCCTCCATAAATGGAAATAATAATGCTTACACTATTTCTGTGAAATGTTTGGAGATTCCTAGATGAAAAGCATAGTGTCGGATTTTCAGCAACTGGCTTCGTGGGTTGTAACGCTCAACCTTCTACTATTAAGTACTGAGTATGATTTATAGAGAGAATATGGTCAGGTGCTGAAAGGTCAGTTTAAGAAACAGATGGAACACTGCATTTCTCATTTCTCACTGACCATTTGGACTCAGCAGATCAATGGCTTGTAGGTGCTGTTAGGAATTGACAACATACCCTTGCCAAGCCCACCAGGTAGTGAATTGTGAAAAATAGAGGATGAGGGTAGAAAATGCATAAGTTGGATCACTGCAGAGGATTCCATGGTGAACCTGTTGTAATCACAAGGGTGGGGCTCACCCTGGAACTTGTGGTGCTCCAGGGAGCGTTTCTGCAGTGGCGTTGTTACCGCAGACTGTGCAGGGATTTAAGACCTGCAGAGGAAGCCTTGGTCTCAGAAACGTGGAAGCTGCATTGCAAATTCTGCTGGTTGAAATCATTGCACATATTCTGGCTTGAGCAGTGATTTGAAGATGATGATTAAAATAACCATTCTGAACCCAACTGGCTCTCTAGTCTGCAGCCAGTGTTTGAGATTGGAGGTTGGAGAAGAAAGTTTTAACCTCTTTGTGCTCATGTAAGAATGCCATGGGGGTCGTTTTTCTGGTTGGCCAATCCATAAAAGGAGAAAAAAGGCTGATATAATCTAGTTTTTCCCCTCTTTCACTATTCAGTCATCTTTTCATTTACTCAAAATATTGTTTGTGCAACTAGTATCACTTTCTATATTAATCACAGAGATGTTAAGAACTGTTGACAATTTGGTAAACTTGTTAAATTGTAAAATCTTCTTAGGTATTATGTTTCGAATCTAGCAACAAGAGAACTTCTGGTGTAATTCTCATTTTAAGAGATCAGCCAACTTTTGGTGACATATCTAAATCATCTCTGATTTCAGAGAAATGTTCTGCCCAGGATTTGTCTTGGCTGATCTCTAATTTTCACTTTCCGTCTTTATAATTTTCTATTAGAAGAGATACTTTATGAAAAGGTCTGTCTGCAGAGGGGAATGGCAAGAACAGCTACTGCAGTCTGCCTGCAGGGAACTGTTTCTGTTGTGTCCAAAACAGGCAACTCGGGTTTTCTGTTTTTTCATCTAAGCAGTGAAGAAAATGGGAGGCAAAATTGAAATGTGCTAACACATTTTATTAATTTGAAAATTTACTGCTTGGCTAATCTTTTTGGTGAAGTCTGCTTTTTCTTTTATAAATCTTATCATTTCTAATAATGCAGTGACTTGCCTAAAATCTACCTTGAGTGTACATGCCAGCTTCACAGATCCTTAAGAGTAGATGTTTGCAAGACAACAAAGAAGTTGGAACAATACATTTTGCACAATGTACTCAAAGGCCTTTCTGTGGGGTATAGCTCAGCTTCTCACCACAGATGCAGACTTTTGTCCAAAGCCCCCCAGTCAAACTTACATGCTGTTGTATAACACTGCAGAATTAAACTTTTCAATCAGCTCTTCCTCGTTAAATGGTGGTGTTTTGTTGCTGTTTTTTTTTTTTAATTTGTAGCACTGAATCATACAATCCAGTGTTATGAATTATATTTATTTGCCAAGTTTGAATTCCTCAAAGACCTTTTTTGATTCTGTGTAATTTCCCCAAAACAGTGTCCTTGAAGGTAGGACTCCCTTTATATGTGTGGTCTGCATAAGATCAAGCCTGACCTTGCTGAGAACCAGCAAATGTCACTGGTGAGACAAGGCCAGCTTAAGCACTTAAACTGGCTGGAACAGCTCAGCTGTGGAGCTGTTTAGTATTTAGAGTGGCAGCAAATACCTCTGCAAAGCATGACAAGGCCAATCGTGTCTTCCTTATTTTATCTCCTTGCCTTTGGTCAGAAGGGTTGCAGGGCTTCCCTGATACCCACTGTGGAAAAAAATTCTTGCTTACCCTGGGAATACCTGATTCCTGTAGAGTTGCCCATGCACAATGCAATATGAGAAGGAAAGGCAACAAAGTGAACTGCAGGGAGACAGCTGTGTTGCTGTAGTGGTACAGTCAGACAGGACTGCCATTTCACTGCTTCACACCTACACAGATCGCTGTGCGCTGTTTCTTTGCACAGAAGCATTCATACAACTCACCTTCACGGAAGGAGATAAAAACCAGTCTTTCATGGAACTCCTGAACATTTCTGAAGTTATCAACCATTTCCAGGGGCTCTGGGTCATCACGCTCTGTGCAGTACATGGCTGTTTCCAGTGCCAGTAACTAAAAAGGGATGCACCTGATGAGCTCACAGAATACAGAGAAAGCAGTGCCTGTGTGTGATCACTGGGAGTGTTTGGAAAAAAGAAAAAGGTGTAGTCAAAGGGAAGGGGATACATTAATAATTAAGTTTCATGTGGCCTGTGAACCCAAATACAGAATAATGTTTAAACAGTGTCACATCTCCAAGTCCATACCTGTATTTTGTTTACATCCTGGTGAAACTACTGCTTACTATCAGATTGTCAGCCAGGAAAACTCGATGGGAGGAAACATGGTAAACTTCCCAGCACACTCTCCCTGGCACAGTCTAACTCCTAAATAGTGTTAAAGGCTACCTTTTGAAAGAGTTCTTTATTTCAGTAGAGACATGGTCTGACAGAAGCTGAGAATGTCTTTTCAAAACAAGGAGCTTGCAGTAATTTGATCTGAGATTTTGCTAATAATATTTCCCCCTGAGTCTATAATTAGGTGAATCAGAAGATAGTGATTGTGAGTTTATAGTCTAGGTAAGCGGCCACCTAAGAGCAAAAGAAGGTAATTAGATTAGCACAAAAAATGTAAGTTGGGAGAAAAGTTAGGGAACTCAAGATGGATAAATAACACAACACAAGCCTTTTGGAAAATTTCCAACCCTCCCAAGTCCATCAGGATCAAAGCAACACCAAAACACTTGGTGATTAATATTCAGACAGGGAGCCCAAACAATAATCTGCAGGTAATTCATTGAAAGACTTGGAGCCAGGGAGTAAGTACATAATGAAAATCAAAATTCATCTCACTTGACTGGAATTTTTTCAAGCTGATACTGTACCAATTGCTGTGCAGCTGTCTGTCCTTTGTTCTGGCCAACTGAGAACGTGCTAACAACAAACAGAATGGGATATTGATTTATGCCAGTTCAGTGCTGTTCTTCCCACTTAAAGGATTTCAGCAATGGTCACTGCTCAGGTTTACAGGAACATATGAGAAATCCAAAAAATGAGACTATGGATTTACTGTTTTTTAGCAGACACCAGTGAGGGAAATGTGCTCTGCTGGAATTTAGAACTTGCCTGCTCTTGAGAAATTTTAACGGGGTGTCGGAAAACTGTCCAGAGAACGCTTGGGTAGCAGGGAGGAGTTGTCAGGGACCCTTCGTAGCGATAATACTCGTCCAGTCTGTCAGGAAGCAGTTCTTGAACATTGAAACCAGGGACCAGGACCTTCTGATCTGAAAAAGGGGGTTTGTGTTAAATATTGCATCACGACTACACAGGTGAAGTGAATTTGCTTTTTGGTAAGTAGGATATTTTCAGTGTCATATCACTAGGAAAAGAAAAATATCTTTTAGGAGAGGCTACCCCAGTTTAATAAGGACTACAGTTTTTAAAGTTTCCTATTTACAAATCTTGTCTGAGGCACCAAATCAGAGTCCTCTAAGATAAACTGTGGCCATATTAACTAAAAAACACCATGTGGAACAAATAAGGCCATGTCAGAATCACATGGGGCATGCTAGCCATACGCTCTTCCCAGGAATGCACTGCATTTGGAAGCCTTTCCCAGCCGGTGACAGATTTGTGTGGGATCTCTGGACTCTTTCTTCAGCCAGTTCAATCCCTCTCAGGGTGACACCTGATCCTCTCAGCCGTTCTCAATCTGATTTAGCCACTCACCCTTGTATTTCACATTCCGGAAGTGCCTGAAGATCTTTTCATAGGATGGGCTGAAGGGTCCAATCTGCAATGATCACATCATCAACAGATGCAAATCACTAGGCTGAATGTGAGTCTGTGCTTCTGGCCTGTCCTAAGGCAAGGGCTTCCCCTGTCCAGATATTAATGTACTAGAATGGCATAAGTATTTTACAACTCAAAACATTCCCTCTGTCCTCAGAGCCATGGTAATATTCCTGCTCCAGGGCTATAAGAGCTCCTGTGTTGTGTTGCTGCCTTTACAACTGCCGTGCAGACCTTTTGTGTGCACTGACCCTGCTGCCCCTGCCTGCTCAGAGTGCTGTGCAAGTGAAGAGAAGCCCTTTCCTCTGAAAGCACTGCAGGCAGAAGCTCTCGGCTGCCAGGCTTCTCAGGTCTCTCCTGGTTTCCAGTCAAAGCCACATTTTTCCACCCACAAACATTTTTACAGTGCTGCTTCTCACAGTCCGGGGAGGTAAAGAATGACACTGTTGGGTACCACAGGGCCACAGGCCTGCAACTCAACTACCTGACCAAGGCCATAGCTCATCTTTCACACAGGACTGCTTTTCAGCTGCTACCAGTAGCTCTTCAGTTGAATAATCAATGCCTTTTTAATGAATTATTCAGAGCTGGTGCTGAGCAACTCCTCTAAAAACCAGACAAAGTAAACTGGTGTCCTTACACTAACTGTAATATCAACCCTCTGTCTGAAAGGATTTCCAAGACCTAATCTCCATCGTTCATTAACTTGATTTTCAAATACCATTGCTTAGAAATAACCAGAATCCCAGTATTATTTTCTAGTGTAATGTACAATACTCTGACACTTTTCACAGCTACAGCTTCCAAATTAACTGAAATTTAACACAAAATTACTCTCAGAATCTTAGAGGTGCTAGGAAGTGAGCTTGGGTAATATCAATGCAAGCGTTGTTTGCTAACTGGAACATTTTACTTTTTGATGGAAATGTGGAAACTTGTGGTTTTGCTTTGTTATACTGCAGAAAATCCTCACATTTAAAAATTATCTTTACAGTTATCTTACTGAGGAGTTTTAATCTTCAATAAGAATTCTACACATACAAGCTACTATTTTTTTATTTATTTTTGTTTAAGACCGTTAATATCTTCATATTTGGGACTTAAGAGAGAAAAATAGGAAAGCTGTCCTGACATCTTAAAATGTCACTGAATGCTCTCGTTTTCTGCAATCTGTGATTCAAAGAATTTGGGAAGTTAGCAGGGAGAGGACTGTGGTTAAATCCTAATTACATGCAGTGGTCAAAGGCAGGGTTGTGCCTGCCTGTGCCTCTCTGCTGTGTTCAAACTGCTTCATGCTACAGTAGGCAGCCTTGAGTGAACAAGCTTGAAATTCTCTGTTGCCTCTTATTTGATAAATGCTACCAACCATTTGTTTGTAAGTGAATGCAAAAATGGATTTAACATAGCTGAAGTTAATTTACTAAAAAACATGAGGAAATACTCAGAATTCATCTTTTTGTGGCATTTGCTCCTGGTTTGGTATGTGCTGCTAGAATCTGACTCTTTTTACTTTTTTGTGAAAGAGGAAAGGAAGATCCTTTATTCAGCCACTGTATATGATAATAATAATGTAAAGAATGTAGGTGATCTTGTCCATTAAATGTCTCTCATAACTGAATTATTGAAAGCATATTCTAAAAAACAAACAGAAAATAAAGATCCTGCATCCTACCTCAAGGAGAACAGCCAAAACAGCCAGTCCATCTGCTTTGTCCATTGCTGCTGTCACATCTGGGTATTTCTCAGAGTTGTAATGCACAATATGCAGCTACAAAGGAGGAGATATTTTGTTGCAATAACATCTGGGTTATGCATGTCCCAGTCAGAAAGGACCATGCAGCCACCTCAGGATAAGACAGTGCAGGAGGGTTGTTCAGTGACCTCTGGCTGCAGTGGTGAGATCTTTTCAGAGAAAGGCAGAAAAATCCTGGGACTCACAGCCCTGCTGTAGCTGGGTTACACACAGCCCACACAAGA
The DNA here is from genome assembly GCA_014549065.1 of Cardinalis cardinalis. NCBI lineage: Eukaryota > Metazoa > Chordata > Aves > Passeriformes > Cardinalidae > Cardinalis > Cardinalis cardinalis. The sequence continues at coordinate 2,004,251 of JACDOX010000080.1, read as the reverse complement.
GGATTCAGGACTTCAGCTTCAAGGCATCTTGACTGGAGTGCTAGTAAACGTTTCTGAAAAAATAACACCTTAGCACTCCAATATTTGCAATGCAAACACCAGTGTTAAATATAACTCAAGAAGAAGTGGATTCCTCCACTGTTATGCAAGCAAATTATTCTGGCTAATTTCTTTTTCTTAAAAATTTTGAGGTAAATATCTGATTGGTGCTGCTTATTAAAATCTATTCCCAAATCCATAGTTTAGAAATTAGAAAAGAGAAACAGTTTGTCACTTGTAACTTCAGGTTGCGGCCACAGGTGTGAAATACAAAGCTGTGTTTCGTGTCAGGTACATACAGGCAATGTGTGTATTTGTGATTGTGATATGTGTGGAGACTGACCATGGGACAGCTGCGAATTCTGATAATAACTGAGGAAAGTAAAGCATGGAAGAAGCCTTTGAACCTGTCTTTTGTTTGCAATTAACCTCGGTTGATTTAGGAGCATTTGAATGAAAGCGTTAAGGATGTTGCTTTTTGCTTCTAGTTAAGCCTTAAAGAGTTCTGCAATAATAACCTTTTGAAGTATAATTTTAGAATATTGCTTGTATCCTTGAAACTATAGCTTTGGAACATATATAAAGGAAATATGCTTATCTCACACCTTAATAAAGCACAGAGAAGGAGCTTGAGAAAGGAAGATGAACATCAACTCAAGGATTTATAGTTTCGACCAAGGGAAGCTGGACATCACTGTTATGAGATTTATAGTCTTTGCAATTAGAAGGTGGACACACATCCGGGGAGCTGGACTTAACCAGATGGGATTTGTCTTTCTTCTTTTGGAAACCACCACCACCATCTGGGATACTCCTTTTTGGGATACAACCTGAGAAAAACTAAATCACAATAGTGTATAGGATTGTGACGTAAAAATTGGGACTAGAAACTGCTGATGAGTAAAAATTGGAATAGAAACTGCTGAGAAAGCTTATGAGTACCCCTATGAATACCTGTAAGCCTCAACTATGGGTGTGCAGTTGGAGGGAAAACTTCCCCCACTGTACCCAGTGCTGTATTGCTCATGCTTTACCATATTAATGAATAAATTGATTGCTGCTTGAATATTGGCCTAGTCAAGCTTCTTATTTATAACACAGGGAATGTGTTTTCCGGCCAGCTGACTCCCTGAGATGATGGGCAGTCACCAGAGAGGCTGCCCTGCATCCCTGCAATGATGTTCCCGGGTGTGCTCTGCATCCCTACGGAGACATTCCCGGGGGTGCCCTGCATCCCTGCATGATGTTCCTGGGTGTGCCCTGCATCCCTGCAATGATGTTCCTGGGTGTGCCCTGCATCCCTGCAATGACGTTCCCGGGTGTGCCCTGCATCCCTACGGACACGTTCCCGGGTGGCAGCGCGTCCAGGGGCTCGCAGCTCCCTGCAGCAGACGGCTGTGGCGTGGGTGACACAGCAGTGACCCAATACGAGGGACTGAGGTAAAGAAATAGAGAGGGATCACTTAGTTTGAGTTCCAGGGAAGATTTATTCCCCCTAAGGAGTCAGGGACATAACTGAGGGCAAAAAACTGCTTTTAAGGAGGGGAGGGAATAAGGGGAGGACACGACTTTTTACCCATGGGAAGGCATTAGGGAAGGAGTGCAGGGTAAGGGCTATGCAAGAGAAGCCACCAAGGGGAAGGAGCAAACCTTGCAATCCAATCTTGCTTCGAGGAAGGGATGAAGGACGGAATGCTCCAGAACAAAAGGCTGTGCTGTGTTTGATAGACAGGGGGATTGACAAACGCTTGGCGGGAAAATCTTGGGGTAAACAACTCAGGACTGAACCATGAGGGAGCCAAATGGGGTACATGAAATGAGCCGTTACAAACTTATAACAAGGAATATTTAAAACCTACTACAGAAGAACAAACTGTAAAATAACAGACTACTACAGTCACTGTATAGAAGAAGTTGAGTAAAGGTAAAGAGAGCAGCACTGCTGTACAGCTAAAAGTTACCTCAAGTGACCTGGTGCCAGTTCTGAGTTTAGAATCTAAACTCCAGCTCCCTGACTTAGTACATCCGAATCCATCTTTTTTTTGTTGTGCACAAGCCATTTTTTTTTGTATATCCCCAGATCATAAATACTTGGCTTAGAACCTCACAGCCTTTTACAGTCATTTACCCAAGACAGACATCCCACTTTGAAACAATAGAACATACCCAACCTTCTTTGCTTCTTTCCCCAGATCCGAGCTGCTCTGCCTTACCTCTGCTGCAAAATGCTTCCCACCAACAGTGTGCTCAGAGCCCTCAGACTTGTTTTGGTTTCCCCAGTGCAGGTGAAGTTGAGATGCAGTGTACTCAAATGGGAGGTTTCTGATGGACATAGCAGGTGACAGATACATTTTCACTGTAAGAAGATCAAAACCAGATAGGAACAAATGATACCACTCAGGAACAGGACAAAAAAAAATACTGAGTCTAAGTATATTATATATGGAGCATGAAAAAAGCAGATTCTTGACTCAAATCCATCTCAGTCCATGGTAGGAGATAAACACTTCTTTTCTCTTTAAGCCTTTCTTGTTAGATCAAGATTTAGAGCATTTAGAACATACCCATTTATATTTTCCTAAATACATGAATTTAATGTGACAATTGTTGCTAGAGAAAATCTTTGAAGAATGTGAATTTATCTCAGACATTGAAGAGACAATTATTGATACGTCAAAGCAAAATTTAAGCTCATGTATCTTCTTTCAATCCCCTTATAATGGTTGAAAATTGCTTAATAAATTAATATTTCTCATGGTAATTTATATCCCCTGTTATATTGAACTCTGCTGCCTCTTAATCTTCTTTTAGGAACACACGATAAAAGCAAATAAACTCCCCCCTTTCCTTGCTGCTCCCAAAATCCAGAACACTGATGTTGAGCAGCAAGATAATCCTAGGCCTTGAGAATGAACATCTCCTTTCTTGACATGCTGGAGCGACACCTTTCTATGCACGACCCTCCCTTCTCCTCACTAAGGCTCCTGGGTGGGGAAGGCAGCCTGGCTTTTTGGGGGTTTTTTTGTGTAGAAATTACAGTGGTAATTCTCAAGCCAGCAGCAACTTCTCAGTTGTTCTCTTGGAGCATTTGGTACCTCATAAAGCAATGGATTGTGTCAAGAGTAGATTGATTGTTTTGCAATTTATCTGTATTGTTTTCCAGACTGAATCCCGTTTGGTTTTGGACTGCCCTGGACATGTTTTTCAGGGGAAATAAGGCTCAAAACCATAGTGCGGTAACAGCTGTGGCTCTGTATTTTTAGACTTCTACTGAAAGGGGATTTTTTTTTCTGAGCTCTACTGTTTTCAGTCTGGCTGATGTAGGTGATGGTGTCTGAATGAGCTGGCTGGTGAAGAACATCAAACATCGTATAGTAATGACTTGACAGCACAATACTGAGCGTCCTACTGGTTTCCTCTAGCTGAAAAAGAAGTTAGCAGCAGACAGTATAATGATTAGTCCAACAGAGGCTAAATTTTGTTACTCAGAGGTAAATTAATTTGTATCTTAGTGAGGTTTCTAGAGTAGGATGCATTTCTACTGCTTTCTAGGAGGGCACTGATGTTGTAAATGAATTCCCATTTTCTTGAGGGGGTTATACTTTTGTCTCAACTTTCTTTAGGAAATAATCAAACTTGGTATTTTAGAGGTAAGATCTGACAGTGGTAGTGACTTAGGTTCTCCAAGGAATTTGCTTTTACCTGTGTGACTGCTTTGGGAGGGACAGGCTCTCAGGGCTGTTCTTTTGGCTCCTCCTGCACTCTGGCACCCTTCAAGTACACAATGACAAGATTTCCTTCTCTGCCTATTGCCTGCCACATCAGCCTGGTGCATTCAACTGTGACAGTCCAGTCTCTCACTTAGGACTGAGAAGGACTTTTAGGAAATGAAGGCTCACAAGGAAAGGATGTTCGGGCCATTCCTAGTCTGAAGCAACCTGGTTTTAAAGGAGAAATTGGTCAAGAGGAAAACCAGGAGTCTGTCCCAAGAGGTTGGCCCTTACTGAAGAATGGGCTTATGATGTTCAATTGAGCAGATGAACTTCACTGAAAGAATGATAAAAAAGCGATTTTTGCATGTTGGTCAATTCATAACCAAGCATGTGAGAGCAGAGGCCATTTTATAATGCAGGTTATTTTGATACTTCTGCAATAAAGGAGGATACAAAGAAGGAGGGCTTTATAACTATTCTTATTTCTATGTCTTCAAGTGTTTCAGGAAGGAATGAAAAATGGTGGGGCTGACTCACTGGTATTGTATTTCGTGTCATTATAGGAGACCTTTATGAGACAGCATCATCTCTGCCTTTACCAACTGTACTGACACTGATTTGGTGCTGCTGTGGGGAGGACCTGTTTGTACACTATTTCTAATTATTTTTCTGTCTTCTCATGTATCACTGCGTATCACTGTCTATCTTACCTTACTTAAAGAGGTTTCTATCCCTACTCATAAGAACAGAATGGTGCTCCTACATTTTTTTCCTCTCCCCCATGCCCTCCCATAATTCAGTTGAGCTGCTTTGATGAACTGAAGAGATCCATTGCTCACATGTTATCAGTTGACCTCTTTTTAGCAGAATCACAGTCTGTTTCTGTTTCGGTGTATCTCAACCAAAGTAATAAGAAAACCTTGGGCATTAATTCTGACATGCCTAGAGTTTCTTTTTAAATTTCTTTATTTAAAATTCTACTTACTGGGAATCCATTTGTGCTTAGTACTTTCCCAGATTTCTCTAGCCTGTTCTGTAGATGTAGGTGTGCTGATGTGAAGACTTTCTCATCTGATTAGCAGCTTAATTTAATCTAATAATCGAAGTATTACCCACGAAGTAAAAAAACCAAGCCCAAACCAAAACAAAACAGTGAGTTCCTGCAGCTCTTGCTTTTACCATTCCTTGCTGTCTGTGAGCTCCCTTACCTGAATGGCCATTATTGATCAATGTAAACTGGTCAGTGGAGGGCACGTTATAGCCTATGAATTCTAAAGGCGAGAGATTAGAATCATACTGGAGAATTGCTTTGTGGAAATCAATTGGTGATTGGAATACTCCTCCACAAAATGGGTATTTCTTTGGCCAGGCCTTCTCTCCATCAGGACCTGTGTGAATTAACAGAGACACATTTGTCAAACCTTCACTTGCAGTTAACTCAGAAATACTCCTGTGTCAGCCTTCACAAAAAATTTGGAAAAGAAGCCTTTTCTGAATTTTTAAGACTTTGTTTTTTTAAAAAATGACCTCATTAAAATGGAGGTAATGAAGGGTATGATCATTTTTCTGAGGGTGTTGTGACCTAGAGACAGGTCTGATTATATCAGACCCTCAGACATTTCCTTACTGTACAAACTGTCTGGCACTATCTAACAGGATTGCATAACCCACAGTGAAAAGCTAACATGCAAAAATTGAAGGTGTTATGGTAATTTGACCAGCAATAACTTGCTCAAACTCTGGTGAAACTTTTCTTCATCACAGCCTTTTGCCCGAGGTAAGATCTACAAAGAATAGATAATATCAAGAGAATTTTAATTGTGCCTTTGCTGTAATTGCACATTAACCAGCTAGCAGCTGTTTACAGACCGTGAGATGAGATGATTTGGATTTAAATACCAGAAGAGGTATTTTCAACTTTTGTTTCTCCTTGTCTCTGAACACTCAGGATTCTTTCCAAGGCAGGCAGGTCCTTGGGGATCACCCAGTCTGATGTGTGTAACACAGGACTCTGAGCCTCCCTGGATCAATTTCTGCTCCCATGAGGCCATTGTTTTCAGAAGGGAATAAACCTCTACTCTTCCTTTAAGCATTGCAGATAAAAGATACTGCATTAGTGCCCAATGGATAATCACTCTCCTTGGCAGCTTGCTTTTCACTGTGAGCCTGCTTTCCCCATACTTTTGTTCCTCATTGAAGTACTTATAACATAGAGGATATAATTTCTCACTTCTCTTCAACTATGTAGATTGAATCCCTTGAGTCTTTGATTAGAAGGCTTCTTTTCCAAAACTGTAATATTCCCTTCTTTGAACGGGCAAAGCCAGTTCAGATATTTTCTGAAGGAAATTAACAGGCAGGAGGATACTATTAGGAATTCACCTTATTTACATGAAAGACAATTGCCAAGTAAATGGATAGTGGGGGTGAATCTTTCTTAAACATAGTTCATGTGGCAGAATCAACAAGATCACTTCTGGTGCTTAAAAACAGACTTACTTTCTTGGTAAAGCTATTTAAGAGTATTCAAACATAGGGTTAGGAGGTGACATTGTTTGCAGTGTGCAGTTTGACAGACTCAGTCAGGGCTTTTCAGTATAAATAGGCTTTGCTGTTGCTGTAACTTAAATTTTTGACTCCAGTTCACTGACAATCACATAAATTTCTTTCTTCTTACATCCTTGTGATACTATCTTAAAGTTGCTGGAATGATTTTAAAAAGCTAATAAGTGTTATGCTGACATTATAGAAGCCTCTACTCTACCTATTTCTGGCAAATAACAAATACATCCATAAATTCCATACTGTGGAATACATACTGAAGAATATTTCCCAGGAAAATATGCATTAGAATATTCCAAGAAATGACAGTTTCTTAGGTTCAAGCTTACTGTGCATGATGGTGACACAGAAATTTAACACTTTTCAAGGAACTGAGATTACAGCAACGTCAGAAAATTGATGAGAAGCCTTCATTGTTAAAAGACGTCAATAGTTTTAAAAGGCTTGATAAGGTAATGAGTTTGCAAGAAGATTTTAATACATTACATATCACAGCTTTGGAGACTTGTTAATTAAATAGGTGATTGATGTATAAAATAGAAGTCTAGTCCCAGCCAGGGAGTCAGGAAGTACCAATCATTTTTTAGTATTGTGATTGGGTGACTTAAATGTCTGGAAGAGCTGGCAAGAGAATATGGGAACTTCACACCTACATTGCCAGTTCAGAAGGAAAACTTTTGTTGTTTCTATAAAATGATGCAGCTATTGCAGTCTTTATGTACCTTGACCCTTTTCTTGACATAAATCTGCAACTCCACTCACAGGCCTTTAAGCTATAGAACATTTTGCTTGTTTGTCATTCCTGCTCAATTAAAAAAAAAAAAAACTACAAAACCAAACAAGACCTCTTTTTTTGGTACAAACCCAGATTTTATAGAAGTTGTGTCTTTTGTCACATAGTCTTTCCAATTTCAATGCCTCAAAACTCCTGTCTCAAAGAGCTGAGCTCACAGCAGCTTAGTTTTGCGTGTGTGAAATTGAGATTTCCAAGGTAGATAAACCACACTGCTGGAAGGCATTTCTCAGTTAGGTCTGCTGAAAATGGATGATTGATTGTGAACCAGATTTTCCTTTTTCTGTGCCAGTACACTCACGATAAATTCAGTGGAAATCACATTGTGTTTACAAAGGCTTTGTCTGATCACTCCTGAATAAAGAACAGCTTGTGCATGTAAGATTGGCCTATGCTACAAGTCCCAAAAGATATTAGCAGAAGTATTGCAAAATTATCTTCAAAGGTAATTTCCTTTTTGTGTGACACATTTGTGACCCGGGCATTTCAGAAGTGTTTGCTGCTATGAGGATTGTGTCAGCAGAGCTCCTATTGTGCCATGGGCCTGTTCTCTCCCCTCAAGACTCTAATTCAGCTGCTGGAGTGAGCATATTAAGGTAGGGAGCTGCTGGTGCCAGTGGAAGTAGGATCCTTCCTGCTGCCACTGCTCCCAGTGCTGCCAGGAGCACTCCCTGCACTCCCACCAAGGGATGCAAATTCAGACTGCTCAATTCCAAACTTGCTTGACACAAGTTTGCAGGACCATGTTCCCTTACCCCACTGAAAATAGCTCTGAGCCTGACTGTGCCCTCACAGCTATTTAATAAAAGATGTCTGTAAATAAAGCAGGAATAATTTTCTGGATTGTCTGGCTGCCCACTACCAGTGAGCTGAGCAAAACACCCTCAGTGCCAAGTTTGCTTTTGTCCATTTTAACATTTCCTTGGACAGCTTTATGCTTTATGCACTGGTGCTGCTGGGCAATGCGGGACAGATGTTCCTTCATGAACAGTGGTGTCTCCTCCCAGGGTATATACATTGGCCCATGTAATATAAGGAGAAAACAGCCCTATGAGACACCAGTGGTACCAACAGACTGTTGCTCTGATGACCAATTAATATTCATGTTGCTCCAGCTTCTCACAGTCTATGCAAGTTCTCTTGATCTGAAGTAATGTAGTAAAATACATTGGGTCACTAAGACAGGGAATGCCTGTGGTATTTTTGCAGCCAGGCAGAGCACTTTGCCCTGTTTTCAGCCAGCTGGAAGCTGTGAAGCTGCAGTTTGCCCAGGGCTGAGCTGGTGGTGAAGGCTGAGCCCGGGCTCCCTGCCATGGTGACATGCCCACATGGTTTCCATTTTGCTCAGTGCCACCATTCTGTGCTCTATCCAACATGGGTGTATCTTCCACACGTGTGTCCAGAGAGAAGCTTGTGAGATAGAGGAATTGCCAAGGGCTGTAGCTGTCGCTGTGACTGCATTCAGGTGCTGTATGAGAAATCTGGGCGTGTTCTAGTGTGTTCACTAAGGCTGGCATTTCTGAGGGGAAGTGAAAGGGTCTCAGCACAGGTTCTCAGCACCTCACTGAACTGGAGCATTTGGGAGCAGCAGAATAAACAGTTTTCAAGTACAATTAGCCCGATGTCTGTTACCAACAGTTCTTGTGCCTGCCTGACAGCATGAAGTTGTCTCTTCCCATGCTAAATACATTAATAATTCTGTTGGCCCTATTACCTTAAATTTGTCTGCAAAGCTAGTTTTCCCTGTTGTAGCTGCTTGTCCACTCTGAAGGGATGATTCTGGTTCTCTGATTTCATTCCAGCCATTTACACTACAGAAAAAGAGCCAGAATTCAAAGAATTGAAGCCTAACATCTACTTCTACTGGGTTTTTTTGGGGCAGAAGACTTCAGCCTGCACCTCACAGCCACACAGCAGGATTGCCAAAATCTGCATGTGCTGCCCTGAGCTGTGGGGTGTTGGAACCATTCTTTCAGCTCTTTAACTGAAAATGCTTTCCTTATGATACACTTGATCTACTTGGTCCATCTTACAGGAGGTGGAGCTGCATTTCAGAGAGCACAAAGCCAGCCTGTGTCACCAGGGCTGAGGCCTCAGGCCTCACTGCTCCATGGCGTTTCCTCCAGGCACTTTTTCTTGGTCTTTATGCAAGGGTAGTGAGAACAGGAAGAAGAAATAGCATTGCTGGAGTTTGGCTAAGGAAGAAGCAAACAGGAGAGGTTTGGCCTTTATATTTGGTGTGTCTAACGCAGTAGTTTCCATTAGAGGCTGTGGTGGTGTTCACAGGGATCTCAGGTTGAGGGAAGAGACTAGGATCTGACTCCATGTTTCAGAAGGCTTGATTTATTATTTTATGATATATATTACATTAAAACTGTACTAAAAGAATAGAAGAAAAGATTTCATCAGAAGGCTAGCTAAGAATAGAATAGGAGAGAAAGATAACAAAGGTTTGTGTCTCGGGCTCTCTGTCCGAGCCAGCTGGGCTGTGACTGGCCATTAATCACAAACATCCAACATGGGCCAATCCCAGATCCACTTGTTGCATTCCACAACATCAGATAATCAATGTTTACATTTTGTTCCTGAGGCCTCTCAGCTTCTCAGGAGGAAAAATCCTAAGGAAAGGATTTTCCATAAAAGATGTCTGCGACAATAGGCACGGTGAACTCTCATGTCTTTGGAAAGCCTGTGCTGAATAGATAAGGCCTTATCACATGTGGTGTCATCTTGCTTTGCCACTGTGGCCTGAGGTATTAACACTGCATCAACGTTCAGTTTTACATATTGTAAAATATGTAAAATACTCAACCAATAGAAATCTCTGACAATGAGCACTCAGATTTCTCGTCCACCCTTAATCGTGTACCTTGACCCTCATCTTGACACCAGTCTGCACTGCGCTTATAATGGCTTGATTTCCTTTCCATTCCTATTGACCTAATTTCAGTGAGAGGCACTGCAAAGTGTTTCAGGGGCAAAGGTAAACAGTGGAAGGTTTAGAATGCCACAAGGATCAGTAGAAGAGTATGGAGGGGCCCTTTCCAGGCTTAGCACAGTCCCTCTAATAGCTGTTTTTCTCTGTGGGGATCAATGCTCTACCTCTGCTTTTCTGTACTGTTCTGTACAAATTCAGTTGCCACTTCAGTTTTTTGAAGTTACTTTTATACATTTGCTTTTATATGTTTTTCTAGATATGTTTCAAAATCTATAGCTGAAGGAAAAAAGATAATCTGTTTTGTGAACCTTCTCTTTATCCTCCTTACATTTAGAATGTCAAAATCAGACTGCAGTATGGAAGAGCTTAATAGGAATTGATGAAGTTGGACACTGAGAATAACATACTTTGAAAGCAACACTGGTACCCAAATTCCTAGGAAGGGAGAAGTAACTAATTTAAACAAGGAAGCAGGGCAAAACTTCTGCTTTCATGGTAGTAAAAAAAGTCTTGTTTTCTTTACTGTCCAGCAGGGTTAGGTTTATCTGATGGCTGCTCTCAAAGTGGAAAACCCAGGCTTCTGTTAAAGCTGTGTCAAGCTTTTTTAGACATGCAGCTGGCAGTTCTCCTGCTGCTTATGTGAAGAGAGTCAGGTAAAATGGAGCACAGCCAAAAGGAGGAGTTCCTAGCAGCAAGTTCAGTCTCAGAGGTTCTCTGTGTGGTCTTGGAGCAGCACCAAAAGCTTAAGAGCAAGCATTTTTTTCTGAGATTCTCTATACCACTCACTTCTGTGGGAGTATTTGGCATGTAAAACGCTACTCTGAATGAGGGAATACCTGGCTAGAGGATTTGATCAGTTAAAAGAAAACCACTAGATAATTCTTTTCCTCAGCAGCCACCAGGTGCTTCTGAGTTAGTAGATGACTGAAAGGATTAGTTACAAATTAACACTGCTTTTGTAAAGGTGTTTTATTCTGCTTTGTCATTGCTGGGATCTTCAGGGACCTGAGCCTGCAGTAACAGAATACAGGTGACTTTCTGAACTCTGATTCTGCTTGACTCATGTGGGTAGGGAGAGAATGCCCCTTTGCAGGACTAGGCTGGAATGTGGCAGCTGAGGAAACAGGGGGCTTTGGGGACAATCTGCAGCTGTAGGGCCAGCTTTAGTCTGCTGAAATTCTTGTCATTCCACAAGGAAATTTAGAATTCAGTAACTGATTCTCTGTCACCTAGATATGAAACCTGGTGGATGAATAACAGATGTCAAGAAAATTGAGCGGATTCAAACCTAGGTAAGGATTGTGATCCCAGTAAGTACTCACCAGAATACATTTGGCTAGTTGTCTTTAAAGCACAGAAGAAAGCCATAACTTTGTATGTATGAATTAGTACTTACCAATATAAGACCATTTTGATGCTGTTTAAAGAAAAAGGAAATATTACTGTGAGTATTTGAAATTGATCTTACTCTGTAAAGAAACAAATTGCTACTTAAACCAATGTATTGAATGTTGCAATACTTTTATCTATCATTCTAGTCCCAGCTGTTGAGCAAARCATAGAAAAGCATAGATACTTTCAAACTTTCTGATATTTTATGAACCTTCTTCACTCAAATTGTAACTATAATTATCCCTGTGATCCTTCCCATAGGGGTGAGTTTCTTGTGGTCACTTCAGTCTTGGGGCAAGACTGCTCTCAGTACTTTTTTTTTAAATTGGAATACCCACAGACTGTSTGTAGGTGCACCCCTGGGATTTTTCTCTAGTTAGAAAGCTGAGGAATATAAGTGAAGTGTAACTACAATGAGCTTCCCTATGCCTTGTTGAGGAGTTTGAAAAACATCAGTGCTACACTGAGAAGTGATGGACTTTGTAAAAAGGGAGTGTGACACATGAACCCATTTAATGCAGAGAATCCCAAGAAGGGTGAGTGAGTGTTAAAATGATCAATACTCATCCMCTGCTTAAGGAACTGAACTTGGGACAGTATCTCTGCATGTTTTTGGAAATGTCTTGACTTACAAAATGCTCTTTTAGTATTTTTTTTCCTGGTCCTGAAACCTACTTAAAATCACTCAGCTTGCTGCTGCATAGTTAGAGGTGCTCATCTTGACAGACCTGAACAATTTGGGTTATCAGACTAATGCTCATCTTTACTCTCTGCTAACTTAATTTTATTTCTGCTTAGAAAACAGTCCTGAAATACAAATCTTGCACAAATACAAAACACTAGTACAAATGCAAAACACTCAGTGTGCCTGTGAGTGTGTCTGTATGCATGCAGGCAAATATTTATCATTACATGTACTTGTCTGCTCAGTACATGGTTCTTGGCAGCATTTCCTGCTGTGTTCTGAAGTGTGGTCACAGATGCAGCTCTTCCCTAAGAATGTTGTGTGAAATGTTTGGGATTAATTTGTTGGGTTTTGCAAACCAACTGCATTTAGCTATTTGTATTGGTATGTGGTGGGAACATGAAACTCTGCTTTCATTTTGCTAGGACCAGTGTGCCTCATTCTTTTACACTGGAATTTTTAAAACAAGATCTATGTAATCATCCTGACTCAAATCCTCAGGTTCCTCTTGTACAAGAATTCATGTTTAAGATTTCAGAATGAGAAWCCTCATCCTCCTCTTGCCTTCTCTCTGCAGGGGATTATCTCTTACTGGGTTTTTTGGGGGTTGCTTGTGTCCTTTGGTCATTCTGTAAACAAAACTTGCATAAAGATAGAAACGACTGGCAGTAGGTTTTAGAAATGTCCTCATTTGAGCTGGGTTTGAAGAAATACTGGAGAAATACAATAGCTACTGTGTTCATGCTCTTACTGACCSTTAAAATGTGTGTAAGATGTCAAAATGATGATTTTTATAACCTACAGCATCCTTAAAACAATCACTTTTAAGCATTTATAATATTTTGGTCAGTTACGTCACTTGACACAAAAGTAAATGAAAGCTTCAAGTCKTTTGCCAAGTGAAGTATTCCTAAACCTGTGAGCATTTTAATGATCTGCAGTTTGCTACCCTTAAGACTTTATGGTGAGCATAGCCATAGAGCAGCTGTAGGTAAGGCTGAGGCACATTTATAGTAATTTCATCTTGGATCARGAGATGAATCAATGGCAGAAACTTCTTGATTTTGTCTGAATGAACAACCTCAGAGAGCTGCCAACCTCAGACCCTGAGCGAGGTTTTTGTTGCCAGCCAGGGGTCYATGTACAAATCACAAACAGGACAGGGCTGCTGGGGATGGCGTCTCRTGCTGTTTTATTTTCCAGCATCACTCTCATTACAGGGTGATGACAATGGGAAGATGCCAGCAGCTCACGTCCCCAGCAGCAAAGAACTCAATGTTACAACTCAAAAGTTTTTTGACCAATCACACAAAGCAAAAGCACATTGACAGTAGTTCTATCCAACCACTGTAAGCACAGGTACCATTGGTTAAAACAGTGCTTGCTTTTTTATAATACAATACCTGCTTGTAAGCCTTAGATGCAAGGCACAGAGCTCCATTATTAAGCTTAGAACTTTCTAATATCTCGCTGGATATACTTTTCTGTAGCTTAGAGAGTTATTCTAGCCAAGTGCTAATGCACAAACCATTGTTCTCACTTTCTACTTCTTATATAACTTTTCTRCTGACAAATCTTAYGACTGCTGCTTAGCTCCAATCACAGCTCTGCTGTCTCTGAGGCCTGCCTGCCTTTTGCAGCTTTCCCAAAACCCCCTGATTTTAAGGATTCCCACAGTTGCTTTTATTCTGCCTGATAATAAAATGAGTCAGGCAAACTGTCACATGGTGTCAAATTGGAGGATTCACATCTAGAAGTGAATATTCAATGGCTCTGTGTCTGTGAACATTCTCCTGGCTCTTTGTTCATGTTGGGATGAGTGTTGATGAGTGACACAGTTACGTGCCCATGCATGGCAGAGGTTCCTRGAGCCAGTGTACCTGCATCTGACTGATCAACAGCCAGGTAAAAATACATTTCCAGTGTCACTTGAGAGCTAGGAAAATGTGAATGCTTGTAGGTGTGATAATCTACTTGGAAAGATGTCTGAGATAGGCAGATACTGTAGCTCTTGCCATTTCTTGGGACTAGGTTCCAGCTAAGTCTGAGACAGGCACTCTCCAGAATTCCCTTCAGCACGTTTCATAAAACATATCTTGTCAACAAATCCTTTCAATTCCAAACCTTCTGTATGGTCACAGAAAGCACCTGTAAAGCATCAAGATTTATTTATTCTGTTGTTCTGGAAAGCATAAATTTCTAGAAACCTCTCTCCTTCAGGTGGGAGATTCTTCTATAGACTAAAGGCATTTTTTCAGAGGATATATGCACAAAATAAGAAGATGACCCTAAAAGTTTGAATTCCGTGCCTTTTGCTGCTTATGCAAAAAAACCTGATAAAATGCTTGTCCTGACAGAGCTCTCCATGAACCAACAGCTTTCGACTATGTTTGAATCTCCTGGATTTTTGTCCCATGAATATACATGCTGAGTTACACAAAACTTCAGAACTATTCCCCTCATATCCTGTAATAACACTGGGTATATTATAATTAGTTTGAAAAAATGAAAATGGGTTAAAATCAGCTTGAATARATGAACACTGACTCCTAAAAAGAGAGGGAACCAACCTCCTGAAACTAGTCTAGTTGCCAATATATGAGAATGAGCTCCAGCGTGTAGGGTGCTTTACAGAGATGGAATTTTTTTCTCTCTGTTTTAAAGATAAACAGGCAGAGGGAAAGGTGTGATGCTTACACTAATTCTGAAAGGGCCAGTCTCCACTTCATTTTATGAGAAATAAAAATCAACAAAGCAAAGCATACTGAGCATGCAAAAAGTCTGTAATGCCAAATAAATCAGAGGACAAATTTATCTTCCCTGTATAAGTCAGAATACCTATTCTGAGAAATTAGAATAAGGATACTAACTCCAAACAACAGCAGACTGCAACAATATACAGCTTTGAGCATGACTGAATAGTAATAATGAAAGGGTGCCATTTTTCTGCATAAGTGGCTGCCTTAAGGTACAAGAGACAATAAAATAGAAAGCTGAAAGACTTTACCATTCAACGGTGCTTGCATTGAGAGCTGTATCTTTTGGAAGAAAATAAGCACAGTAGCCACTGTGACTATACTGAAGCTCTTGGCTGACATCTCAAGGAAACACTTATAATACTCCAGCAGGTCACGGGCTTCTTTGCACTCTGAGGAARTTCCCTTGTAGACATGTGGCAAATAGCAGAATGCACATACACAGAGCTTCTGCTAATGAGTTATTGCCCTCCTCTCCCCTTTTCTCTCTCCTTGCCTTTAGGGCTGCTTTTTATAAAGCTCCCGAGACTCAACCCAAAACAAATGATGTAATCAGACCTGCCTCTATGTCAGAACACCCTCAGAAGACTGATCATATCCTTCATTACCTCAGTTTTAGTGAGGTCCTCACAGGGAACACTCCAGCACTTAGGGAATTTAAACATGGAACTTGGGAAATAATTTAGCAGAGACAAAAATGCTTTAAAAATCTGTGCTCCTATGGGCCATACCACATTTGTAAGAGAGTTTTTCTTGCCTGTTTCAGAGAGWCTCCCTCAGCTCCCATTTTTGGCTCAGTCCAATCCAGTATAATGGCCCACTGTGAGGACTGGAGGGAAGGGAGGAGAAGTGAGGCTCTGTGTGGAACTGGTAATAACTCAAAGGGACCATGGACACATCCCACAAAAACCGACCCACTTGTCAGAAACAGTTTGGGTTTTTTTTAGCTGAATGCTCTTGGAACCAGGAGGACACATGAAGTAGGGAGGACTGAAAATTCATGAAGCAACAGTCCCAGAATCTGATATTATTCAGGACATGTATGGAGAGGGGTAAARAGGAGCACAGGGTATAAGTTAATGTCCTCTTCTGTCAGTGACTGAGGAATAAGCTCTTAAAGTGAGCATAGTGGAGGAGCAGAAGGTGGGATTGAAGAGACCATTGGTTTTATTTGAGTACATTATTATTTATAATTGTTATTAACTTCTTGCTATATATCAGTAACAGCTTTATCCTGTATTAGTATTGATTGGTCAAACTTTATTTTCAACATCTTTATTTATCAGCTACCKTGTAATTGCTCAATGTTATTAAACATGCTTATTTTTTCATCTCATTTATGAGGCTGATAAGGGAAATTGGCTGTGCATGGCTCACTTCTGCCTAGATCCCAGGCAGGGCCCTGCTGTAAAGAGTGGTTCTGGTCGATTGCTGCTCTTCACCCATAGCCCAGTGCTCYCAGTCCAGGTGGAGGGAGTCTGCAAGGAGCAGCACCAAGTGGTTAATGTCCTGCAGTCTTTTAGAAAGCAGCTGTGGTTGAGAACACGTCCTCTCATACTTCTTAGCATTYTGTAAACCTAGATTGTAATTCTGCTTGTTTTGGTTCAGACAGATGTAATCAAGAGTTAGAGAGTGTAAGCTATAGTGAAAATGTTTTTAACATGACTGTGCAAGTGCCATTGTCCAAAGCAGAGGGGCACAGTCTGCCACATTGGTACAAAAGGTGTATTGAGTGTGTTCAGCATGAGGGCTATCAGCACACAGCTGTTGCTTGCATGCAGGACCTTCCTAATCCAATGGCAATTTGGAAACACCATTTTGTAGGTTTCTGTAGAATAAGTGGTTTTGTCATCAGCCTTCACATAGCTGGCAGCCTGTCTGACAAGCTGCTAAGGTTGGTAWCAAGAGCTGAAAATTACCTGCTCTACAAAAAGACCATGTTTTGTAGGAATGTATGGACTGAGCTGTCTGCCAAACTATATTTTCTTATCTCCTTCATCTTTTCTGCCAGTGTTCTTGAAACATTCACCATGGTGAAGTATGCTCTGGTTCTTAGGATCCCCCTCAGACCGTTTTTGCATTTTCACAGTCTGTACCTCTCCTCCCCTAGTTCCTGCTATAGCAGAAGCCATTTTGGCTTCACATCTGTGAGAGGAATTCCAGGCAGCGCTCGTGCTTTCAAGGCTGGCTGGAGAAAAAGCTCTTTGCTTCCAAAATATAAGCCATGGAAAAAGAGAAGAATGCTCCCTGACACAGTTACCTGCCAGTGTTCTGCACAAACTACRTAGGGACTGCATTTTATTCTGCTTTAAGAAATTTTAGGTTGCTAGTAGTTGATTTTCATTTCCACACCAGCCAAGGCAGAGACAGAGCAGCATTTTCACAGGTGGGGGTGGCTCATGAGAAGTAGTAGATTTGCATCCTGAATGTGAAAGTCAGGCTGAAATCCTGCAGCGTGGGTTTATGAGTCTTTGACTTGCACTGTTCTGTAACCTTGGTGGTGTTTTGCCAAGGCAGTAGTGATGCAAAGACTGATGTGATCATGGAAAGTGTACAGGACAAGTTCAAAGCAAATGGGTGGGACAAGGCATTCTCATTAGAGAGTACACTTGGAATTTTCACTTGCAAATTCTGTGAGCATTTGACTGACCACGATCACTCTCTCTCCCTGGTGTGTTTAACCTCAGAGATGAAGCTGTAATAAAGCAGAAAATAAGGTCCTCTCACCAGCCATTCAGGTGCTGGGTGGAGCTTCTTGTGGCCCTTGGCAGTTTGATTCAAAGAAGGCTCTAGGGAGTGTGGTGACCCAGGGCATGGCACATCTTTGAGGTTGTGGCACATCTTTGAGAGCATGGCATGGCAGCTTGCACTGCAGTTCACACAGGCAGGGTTGCAGTCATCCTCCTGCTAGCAGGCTTTTTATTTTGTGTTGGTTGGTTGGTTGGTTGGTTGGTTGGTTGGTTGGTTGGTTGGTCTTGGATTTTTTCAGCAGTGGTCTCCACACAATCAAAAGCTATAGCTAGTAAAAGTGTACCAACCCAAACAGAACCCCCAAGAAGGACGTGTCTGTCCAGACCCCTTCCTGCAAGGAGTGTTTGAGCTTGTCACTAGCACCATGGGACATTGCAAAAGGCTCCTGCCTGGGGTGTGATCAGGTGAATGATCTCCTCTGTCTGGTGGCCAAGCTTAAGCAGGAAGTAAAAAGACTGAGAAACATTAGAGAAAGTGGAAGGGAAGTAGAATSGTGGAGTTTCACCCTTCCATGCTTGAGAGAAGCCCACCAGGAATCCGAGGACTTGCATGCCTCCCACCATCAGGCAGGGGGAGGACACCTGGTGGATGAAGGAGAGTGGAAATGGGTCCCTCCCCGGGGAAGTTGTGAAAATCCCTCCCAACCCCTCCCAYCTACCTGCTGCCACTTCAGAATAGGTATGAAGCCCTGGATCCAGAGGRCCAGATGACACAGAAGAAAATAATCTGCCTGGAGAGCCTCCCAGTTACACTTCATCTGTCAGACAGATTACTATTTCTAGCAKTAAAAACAAAAGAAGGGTAGTGGTAGTAGGTGACTTCCTTCTGAGAGTAACAACAGGGCCCCGTATGCTGACCGGACCCATCCCACAGGGAGGTCTGCTGGGACGGGGTATTCCTGAGGGACTCTGTGGGCTGATTCAGCCCTCTGATTTCTATCCACTGCTAATATCCAGGCTGGCAGTGACAAGATTGAAAAGAAGAACGCCAGGGTAATTAAAAGGGATTTCAGGGCTCTGGGCCAGTTGGTCGATGGGGCAGGAGYWCAGTGGTGTTCTGCTCAGTGCCCTCAGTTGCAGGGACAAATGATGGAAGGAACAGGARAACCTGCTTTATCAACAAGTGGCTTAAGGTCGGGTGCCATGAGCAGAATTTTGGGTTCTTTGATCCTGGGGCAAGTTTTATGACACCTGGTCTGCTGGAGCCAGATGGGCTCCATCTCTGTTAAGGGCAAAAGGATTCTAGCCCACCAATTGGCCCAACTCATTGGGAGGGCTTTAACTAGGTTTGAAGTGGGAASGGGATGCAACCGGGCTCTCCAGAAACAAGCCCAAGGGTGGGAAGCCAGAGTCAGAGGTGAGATCAGCAGCCCAGCCCACTAATGCTGAGTGTCAGCATGGGTAACAAAGGCTTGAGTGCTGTGTCCAGGTCTGGGCCCCTCAGTTTAGGAAGGATGTGGAGATGCTTGAACATGTCCAGAGGGATAAGGGCAACAAGGCTGGCGAGGGACTTGGAGCACAAGTCCTGTGRGGAATGATTGAGGGAACTGGCATTGTTTAACCTGGAAAAGGAGGCTCAGGGGTGACCTTATCACTCTTATAGCTGCCTGAAAGGTGGTTGTAGTCWGGTGGGGGTCGSGCTCTTCTCCGAAGCAACCACTGACAGGACAAGAGGACACAGCCTTAAGCTGCACCARGGGAAGTTTAGGCTAGACATTAAGACAAAATTCTTCACTGAAAGAGTGATTGGGCAATGGAACCATCTCCCCTCGGAGGCAGTGGAGTCACCATCCCTGGCTGTGTTTAAACTGGACGTGGCACTCAGTGCCATGGTTTCGTTGATGAGGAGKTATTAGGTCATAGGTTGGGCTTGATGATCTCAAAGGTCTTTTCCAGCCTACTTCATTCTGTGATTCTGTTCTGATGTGAGCAGYGTCAAAGGTTGGAGGAGATGCTGATACTGCATTTCTTTAAAAAAACTTTTAGTAAAAATACAAATAAATGGCCATAACAAACAGACTATGGAGCATACTTGCATACTGTARACAGAAAGCAAAGAAGGTCAGTTGGATCCAAAAGAAGCAATTACCCCACATCAGTCTGGGTCATAAGGCCATCTTGTGGGGTCTCAGTTTGGGAGGCTGGTGGGTGTTGGGGGCTCTGCTGGCACTGGGGCCCAGTGAGAGTGCCTGAATGCAAGGCTCAAATAATACAAACCCAGTAACTGCTGTCTGTAAGCAAAAAGTTTAACCCCAGAGCTGTCTGAAGAAGGGCACGGCATTGACAGACAGACAGTGGTCTCAGAAACCCTGATAGTGCTTGTGGAGTCTTGGGTGACAGGCAGTTTGCATGAAGGACACCMGACAAACCGAACCTGAGCCCTGCTTTCACATTAGAACTGTGCTGGAATATAACCTTGTTGTCTTTATTTGAAATGTCAGTGCATGCTGCCATTWAGTCCATTCTCTTGGAATCTTTAATTGTGTAGATAAAATATATTGTTCAGAGCTGCAGTGTTTGTTGTCTTCTTTTTGACACTGATCCACTTAGAAAGGACACTGTATTGTTAAACTGGTCCTTTCCAAATTATGGGATTTTATGTTTGTATCTCAAGCAAGTTCCTTGTATCCTTTACATCATCTTCCTTCAAGCCTTTCAGTCTTTCAAAACAACATTTTGAAGTAACTGTGAAATTTTGGAAATTGTCCAGTATCTTTGCTGATATCACACCTGAACGTGGATATGTGCATCCTGAGGTGCAGTGCATTGTAGATATTCTTCTGCTGTGTTTTCATTTTGGTTTTGCCTTCTTTTCATTACATCTGCAAGTCTTCCAGGTAAGAACTGCTTTTTTAAAAAATCATATTGCAGATGATGCACAAACCCACGATACTGATCCCTGGTCATTGCAAGCTATGGAGTTAGAGCAGGAATTCATAAATCCAGTCCTCTGCCCTCTAAATTATTCGACCTCTTGAAATTCCCTATATGTTAGCAATTTCCCATCTGCCCTCCCCAAAATATTGTGCCCTTATGAAAGAAGTTTCTGCTGTGGCAGAGTAGACCAGTGAAGCTATATTTAAGAGTTCTTGCATGTTCTGAAGTAGATGCTAAATGGGCTGGGAACTGGCAGACTGAGCAGAGCAGCACTCCAGGATTTCCTGTACGAGATCAGGCACTGTTGTGTGTGACCACTTGCATGAATTCAAATCAATTTCCCCAACATTTTTTTTTCTGTTCAAACTGATAATCAGATTTAGTGCTTGTCTTCCCTGAAGTCTGCTCTCAAACAGATTTACAGGAGCATGTAAGATCCCATCAGGCACAGACCTAAAGTTCCTTCTGAGTGCATATATTGATTTTGTTCAGTGTATGCCTTCATTTCTGGCAGAAGGATTCATTTCTCTTGCATTTCTGGACTGAAGTTAACCTATTACAGTAAAACATGACCATAAAGCAACTTGACTTCAGGTCCCAGCTGTTGGGAAAACYCAGCTTGTATTTAAACAGTAGACTAAACTATGATGCTTAGAATAGGTTAAACAGATGAAAGAAGCAGACTGAATGCTGTATTTACAGTGTCTGTGACTGTAACCAGTTAGAAACACTGCTAATCTTGGCATGCATGAGTCCAAAGCACAAATATACTGCCAGTTAATTTCAAGGCACTACATTCAGTTTCTGAGAAAAAGATCTGTTAAGTATCTGCTTAGATGCATGCAGGGAATGCATGTAGTGAATAACAAACTGATTATTAYAAAGGTAATAAAGCTTTTTGGTGTTAAGAGATAATATGACCTAACAGGGGTTCTCAGTCACAGGGATGAGGTGGATCTGCTGCTTGGGCCTGTAGGGCATGGTTACTGCACGGTCTACAAGGGCATGGCTCATTCTGCTGGTGAGGGCAGGAGGATCTCTTCAGGTGTCGGTGTGTTTCTGGGGCCCATGCAGGGCAGTGGGCTGTGCTGCTCATAGTGATGGCCATGAATGCAGTGCAAGAAGATCTGTTACCTAAATCAGGCTCCAACAAATTTCTTTGTCACTTACCAGGATGGTGACACTGCTACCACATGACAAGCACAAATGGTATCCTATGTTGGGAAAGGTTACCTAAGAAAGTTGCATGAAATAAGAATTTCAAAGTCAAAATGTTTTTTGTGGTCACTGCTGTGACTAACAGGGCTTCTATGTAGTAATTTAAAAGCAAGCTGAGGATTTSCCTGGGGGGGAGGA
This sequence comes from Cardinalis cardinalis, assembly GCA_014549065.1. Classification (NCBI taxonomy): domain Eukaryota; kingdom Metazoa; phylum Chordata; class Aves; order Passeriformes; family Cardinalidae; genus Cardinalis; species Cardinalis cardinalis. The sequence continues at coordinate 1,982,390 of JACDOX010000080.1, read as the reverse complement.
GGGGGTGGTGAGAAGGGATCCTTGCAAGGTGGCAACAGCCCAGAACAAATTTCCAAAAGAAGTTTCCAGCAAACCTAAAATGTGAATTAATGGTGTACTCAGGTGCGCTTTATATAACAACTAAATAGCAGGTATATGCTTGTTAGTCACTATATTCTATATTTGTCCTGTCTGYACACACTGAAAAGTCCAAAAGTGTGGTTAAAAAAAGGCTCAAGCAAACAAGTCACAAAACACAGTACAGCAAAGTGAGGCCTTCCACTAAAAATGGAACACAGCTTTCTCCTCACTGCTTTGCACCCCTGGATCCTGCCCGAAATACTCCTCAAAATAACCGGATCATTTTTGTTGCTGGCCTCTCCTGTCTGCTTCATTCACCACACATGGCCATGGTGTAGGCTTGAGCAAGGAGCAGCCAGAGTGAAGCCTTGCTATAGAGAAGACAGAGGTATTCCACTGTCAGCTCTGGCCTTGTCTGGGTTCTAAGCTGGCAGGCTAGAGGAGAGTGAGCTGGGCAGGGTGCTGGGAGTCCCCATGCTGATTGTCACTTTCTTACTCTGGGAATGATTTGCTTCTGCTTAATTTCTGCCCCTACACYTCTCTAAATATCTGTAGGTGCTGCATACTCCCCACACTGTGGCCAGCCAGACCCATAAGGCAGTATGAACTGGGGAAATGTGGAACAATGGCCAGTTCCCTCCTCCTAGTTGTGCCCTTTGCTCTGAGCATTGAGGTTCACTGCAGTTGCTGCTGCACAGGATGCGGAGACCCCCTGTCACTACTCCACAGCTCCATCAACACAGGATGGCTGGCTAGAGTCCAACTAGAAGTCATTCCATTTCTCTTGGAGTGTCTGTGTCACTGAGGGAGATTATGTGCTCATTAACACCTATACAACTCTAGTTTTTCTATTACAAAAAATAACACCAAATAACAAAGCCAAGTCTGCTCGTGACTGAAAAAAAAAAGGAAGAAAGAAAAACAAAGCCAAAAATGTACTTTACAGCTTTTTCCAAAACATCTTTAAATTGTCTGGAGTGACTCACTGACTCTGCTACACATTGAGAGATCTAAAGGTGTATTTTAAAATAAAACTAGAGAGATGAATATTAATTCTGCTTCAGCCTCAGCTCCAAATGTATTTATGGCTTAGTGTTCTGGATTGAGCCTGTTCTAAATCAGCAGGAGAACCTATGCTTAAGAAACTACAGGATGATTAAAATAACCATCTCCTTCTGTGGAGCTTCGTGCAGAAACTCAAGGCAGGCCATGCTCCAAGCACTATTTTATTATCTTTGGAGACCTAAAAAGTTTGCTCGGTTTGTCTGGCTGGTAAACACTTTGCCAATCATATGTTGGCTTTAAAAGCCAATGTGGAAGAAAGTCCGTGTTGTAGTTTTCCAGAAATGTCAATTCTTCATAGTGACTGTAAAAGCCAGGGAGTTTTGAGTGGGGAGAGAGAGAAATGGGGGCCAGGTTTTTGCACRAAGGCATGAAAAAGTTTTAAATTTAAATGTATTCTGCTTACATTTGAATAATATGTCCCCAAAATCTTTCAATRTATTGATTGTCTCCAGGAATGCAGGGGGTCCCCACCTGCTGGCCTGGGTTCCCTTGGGGAAGGCAGTGCACCAGTGGTGCAGCTGCTGGTTGGAAACCTCCCCGCAAGGGGCTCCCTGTGTCAGCCTCGGAACAGGGAGCTGCTGGAGCTGTCCCGCCAGCTGGTTTGCTGCAGCAGTCCTGTGTTCAGAGCTGCAATGGGATATTTCATGCACACTGATAACCACATTATCATRGCAAATAGAGTCAAAGGGACCAGCATAGCCCAGCACTGTAGAGTGGGAATATTGCTGAATAGCCTCTCTTAYTACACAACCAAGAAATGCTGCAGCTGTTTGCTTACAGAGGTGAATGGGAATTACTTCTTCACTGACAGGCAATGCATGAAGAGTTTTTCCACGTTATCTGCATTTCCACATTTTCCACAAATGTGTCSAGATGATGGCAAGTCAGATGGATTCTTTAATTTCACTTTTCATTTCAGCCCTTAGTGATGCATCTGCATGCCCCCTGACAACTTGTAGTCAGCTGAGTAAATATAATCTCAAATTACTGAAATGTTTGTAGGTGTCTCTGAGAACAGAATAATTTATAAACAGTGTAAGGAGCATGCGCCAACAACAGAGACAAAAGGTACACAGTGCACACTCTTGCAGGAAGAAGCTTGCAGGTAGTCCTAAGTCTTATATTTCTTGTTCRTAGACCCCTTGTGGTTTAATATTGCTAATGCTTATACAGCACTATCAACAATACCATAATATCATCATAACCAGGCTGGTTSTGGCTATGGGTGGTCTTCAGGCCGAAGGAGGGAGGTATGGCAGGATGGGTATGGCAAAGTTTGGGGTCAGCCTGATCAGCAGCCCAGTACCTTGGAGTGTTTGGGGCTTTGCAAGACTGCTTTCAAAGGTTTCGTTCTGCTCACAGGATGTCCCAACAGCTTTTTATGTCAGAACAAGCTGAACATCTCCCTCTCCCTTGAGATTTTGCCATCTCAAGTTTCAAGTTCCAGCTAGAGCAGGAACATTTCAGAAGGCCTTGATCAGTCCTTGAATTCACAGATGTTAAGTGAAGGGAGTGAGGAAAGGAAATCTGGGCTGATGGTCTCCTATTTCACAATTYAGATTGCTACTCGACAATGTGAATAACTGGGCCTGAAGAGTAACATAATAACGATATTAATAACATAATAATGTAATCCTAATGACAGGGCAAGAAAATTCCTGTTTCCCTGGTAATGAGCTGATCTCCAAACAGGATAAAATGTGCCATTTTRCTAACACAAGTCTCATTCAAGCTAGTTATCAATGAAATGTGTATACTATCTTTGTGTATAATGGCAAGTTTTTCCAAGTCCAGGGATACTTTGCYTTGGAGTCAAAACACTTCAGAACCAAAATGCTCTGAGATGCTGGCAYATTTTGTGTTAGCATTTACAGTTATTTGGGGACAGTAAATAGAACCAAGATCTAAAATGTGTGCAGTACAGTACAAAATCTGTTGTACAAAACTGGAGGCAAGTACGTGCAGAAGAGAGACAGGTGGGATGCCTTCGTAGCTTACCACAAACAAAGCAGCAGAAATAGCATGTAGTCTTTGACTATCAACAATCTTGGTTAATATAGCAGAAAAGTGATATCATTTGTGTAGAATTACAGTTCACAGATACATATGATACTTTTACTGTAGTAATATTCAACAGATATAATTAGTATATACAATTAGATATTGTAACAGAGGTTAGAGGTGAAAAAATTCATTTTAGATCACCCAGTTCATCTTGGGACTTTCCATTTGTAAGTGTTTGAGACGGGAGTTCAGAAATTAATTTTAATATTTCTTTTACAATAGTTTCTTCACATGTTATTTTTTCACTGGAAAGTAAATTTTGCATTCTGATTCCTAAATTTGATCTGAAATAGTATAATTCTATACCATTTCATTATCTTCCTAATCCTCCCAGATTATTACCAGAGTAATATTTCTTACATTTTTTGTATCTGGATTATTGTGTGTTGYCCTTAGATTTGTTAATTAACTAATCACAGCAGTGAAATTGAAAACCTGAATGTCATTTAAACATGCAGTACTTGTAGCTTAGAAATAATTATGGGTTTGCCCCTTGTGACATAAGAAATAGTACCAGTGAGTTTTAGGTCCTGGAGTTTCTCAAGTGCTTTTGAACAGTTTTMATTCCTTGATCAAATGGATGAGCTGGTCCCAATTATAATGTTTTCCAAGCAAATAGACACTACTAGGTTTTCTTTCAACAGGATGCTTGGAAATTTTTTTCTGTGCTCTGATACAGTATGTAATCTGAGCTGCCTGTTATTTTTTTTTAAATATACCTGTACTTCCCTCATTTGCCAAAAACCAGTGAGTAAGCCGTGTTCAGTTGTGATGAAGATAAATTAGTTATCTTGGCTATAAAATGTTCTATTCTGATGGGATGAAATAAAGTCTGCTGATCTTTAAATAAGCTTARGTTGAAGTACAGAATCATTATATTCAAGACTGCCTTTAGGAATAATGTAATATAAAGTTTACATAACAAATACAGTAAAAACTAAATGCCAGTGACATGAATTAATTCTGCTGGATGTCACCCCGATGCACTTGCATTATGGAGCAGGCTCTGGAGCACAATAAACAATTGATGAAGCTGGTGTTGGTAGCTGCCAGACATGTGAGAACTTTCAGGCATTCGTTTAAAGCATGAATTTAAAATAACTCTTTGTGTGTACAAATAATACCTTATGTGAAAGCCATTGAGTTTATTTGTACCATTTGTTCATCACATCTTCATTGGTTTGTTCAAAAAAACCCAACACAGAGATTACTCACATTCACCTTTATTTACCCCCTTACCTTGTGCCCAAGCTGGAATAGTGCAGAACAGGCAAAATTTGGGGCAGAATTAAAGCACTGTCTTTTTTTTTTTTTTAATTAGATGCTTCTGGAATCCTTGGAAAAGTGATGTAAAATTAGAATAGGCTCTTAGAAATTAAAGAAACTAGATCTCAGATACATATTTGAATTCTACTTAAAAAAATAAACACAATCTTCTGATGGAATCTGTATCAGCCCAATGCCATTTGTACTGCCAAAGCCAACCTTACTTCCCGCAGGAAGCAACTCATTAAGAAATGAGGGATGCTTCCATATTACTGGCGAGAACCATAAATCCCGCGGCAGTAGATGTCCGGGGAAGTTTTGCAGTGCCGGGCCGAGCAGGGAGGGTGTAGAACGCGTCCTTGGGCCCCGGAACGTTTGCTCCTTGCCTTGTGTCACACTGCCCTCAAGAGGTGTGCCCGGCAGGGTCGCGGCCGTGCTGGGACACCAGTCCTGCCCGTTCTCACGCTTCAGTCTCAGGCTCGGAATGTCACAGATYCTTGCTCTGGGCATTTGCCTCCTCTTGAATTCTTTGTCCTTCACCTCGGAGATCTTGCACTTTAGAGAAGAMTCTTGAACCTTGTAAAGAGGTGCTGGTGTTCTTACGATCAAACACTGAAAAAGTGTGTGAGCTTTATTTGCAGAGGCCATAAGGAAATGGAAATAGATTTGTTAATGAGACCACATGTCAGCAGAAATGTACTTGTTGTATTTAACGTGCCCTAGTGTAGTTACATACACAGCTGCCTGCAGCTAAGCTTCTGTCCACTGCAGATGGCATAACAGTCACAGAACTGCTTGGCCAACTTCAGTAGAGGTTTTATTAAGCTGAGACCTTGTGTTACAACTTACCTATATTCTGATGCTTTCTATTGATATTTTGCCTACCAGCATCTGCCTCAGAGTTGCACCTGCCCCAAGTAAAGGACTCACTTCTTTGTTCTGGGCTTCTGTGGTCTCCATTGCTATTGCCATCATACCTGAACGTTTCAGTGTCATACCTTTGGGAAATTAGAGGTGAAATCCCAATCTATCAAGTTGCTACTAGGTCTGGATTGGCATGTAGGGTGTTCAGAGTGGTCACTGTGAGAGGCTGTGTGGAGCTTAGTTGCCACCTGGGGTTAAACCCAGTGCTCAGACCTAAAGGTTTGCTAATATTCATTTCACCTGAGTGTTCRGAGCACTGGCCAATGTCCCTCATTCTGAATGAGAAGAAACATGCCAAGGGAGATGATATTCTTTCTATCTTTATGCATTTAATCTAGAAGTGGAGGATGGATGTGTAACCRTAGAGATAGGAAAAGCCCAATGTGTGTGCTCTGAATAGAGCTGGACTCTTTTCACACCTGTAGTTGAGAAGGACATTAGTCTTCAAACAAGCAAACAGGCCTGCTTTGGAAAGAAATYGGTGTAAGTAGTCTGCCAGGTGATAGGCTAGAACTGTCTGGCAAAGACCGAACTACAATTCTTCAGGCCAGCATTCATTCCACTTCCACAGCATCATCCCCTCTTTGTTCCACACTCTCCAATTTCCACAGCTAATGTGGAAGTCAGCTAAGGCAACAATCTGCTTCACTTGGTCACTCAGTGATGTTCATCTATTGGCTTTTAAGGAAGCCAAGAGCACAAGGAAAAATGCTGCTACTGCATCATTAGATCATATGATAATACAYACTCATGGCAGGTAATGTTTTCAAATATTTAACACCACCAATTTTATTTCTGAGGAATACAGCAGAACAGAAGAACTCTCCAYGCAAACTTCCCCTCTCCCACTGTAAATTCTTAATATATATGCAAGATACCAATTCAGGACCAAATTCTRAGCTCAAATGCTCTCAGGTGGAGCCTACAGCATAGATGGATGACTACATATATCCCAGAACAGGATGTTGTGTGAAATATCTCTGTTGTAGTAGAGATAATTATATGCTATGATAAATAGAAATTTCTAATATGCAGTGCTAAATCACAAGCTCCTGTTCTGCACTGATTGAACCCATTATAAGCATGCCTGTAGGATTTATATTAGCTACCATCTAAAGTMCTCTGATCTGAGGAAGGGTGGGAGCAAGAGGAGAGGCTGTGGTTCCAAATCAAGTGATTTGTACTAAAGAAACCTTACTGAAAAAGCTAACCAAAAAGGAAAAACATACCCAGAGCTCCTACTCCAGTTTTCCTCTGCACTCAGCATGTACACCTCACTGGAAGCCACTGAAAACTACCCTTGTTTACTGTAAGCAAAGCTTTTGGGGTCTGAGTGTTGAGAGTTGCATTAGTGATCAATTATTTTTCAATAGGCAAAGAGGCTGCATTACAAACATGCTTATGCTGGTCCTTATGCATCATCACATATGTGATAACTGCTATGCATCATGACTCCCTAACAGATAAAATCATCCTTACTTAAGTAATTATCTTGGCAGCTAGAGATAAAAACACTTAAAGGCTACCACATTTTCCGTGGGCATGGCAACTAAAACAAAGAAATGAGCACATTTTTGCACAGAATTACATTGTTCAAAGATGCAGTGAATGGCTGTCAACCCACAAATGAAAAAAGAAAGAAAACTCCATTATTATCTTGCAAAGGAACAAGGCGTAAAGTCAGTAATAGCAGAGCTAAAGTGAAAGTAGACAACCAAAAGCATATAAATGTGTTTATTTTACCATATTTAAATTTAATCTTGTTAATATATTGTTTCCTTACTTTGAAAGACTAAGTATACTGCTAACATAATGCACACAGGGGTAAGAAGTGACTGTTTTGGTTAAACTCTGGTTTGTACTGCTGGGAGAAGGCCAAGTGACGCAGGTACAAGGGGAAAGTGAGAAGAGCAGATCTAGTTGAGGTTTCTTACTCATTGTTTGYGTGTAAGGACGGGTGGGGCACAACACGAGGATTAAATGTATGCATTGGTTAGAAAAGACAGCAAATGCAGTCAAACTGCTGTTTTAATGTGCTGTCTTCATTAGACATTGTAGCAGAGGGTCCAGAGTAAACAAAAAGACCTTTGGCTAATGTAAAGCATGCTAACATTACCACCTTTTTAAAAGCTCCTTAAACTAGTATGTCTTAGATGTATACCAAGGTTTGTATGTTGTATGAAGCAAAGTTAAATATTGTTTTCCCAGTTGATTTTATCTCTATTTGTATTTGCTTCTTCAAAAATTATACAAAGTTCTATATAAAATTTTTATATAAAACGTTATATAAATTTAAATTCATAAATAATAAATGTCTTTAAAATTTATAAATATAAATTTATAAAAATATAAATTTATATGAACTATTATATAAATTTTATACAGGTTATATATAATACAACCTGTAAAGTATATGATGGGAATGTTACTTACCCAATAGATCAAACATTACAAGTTTGAAGGATGGGGGTGTGTGAGGAAGATCTATGGTTTTGTGTCAAGGTAATATTTGCATCCATTTAATTCACAGTTTGGTATCAATGCTGYTATCAAACCTAATGCTGCTTCTAGCTACACAGCTAGAAATGCAAACTAATTCCATAGAGTGTAGTCCAAGTAGTTTCTGATGCTGTGAAGAATTGGGTATTTCATGCTCTGAATTTCCCCCCCCGCCTTGTGTAAACAGGGTGAAAAAGAACAAAGGGTAAAGAATGACATTTTGCCAAGGAGATTGTGACCACCAAGACATCTTTGATATGAATATTTAAAGTATCATCTCATCTGAAAATCTATACAGAACTATRAAGTATTCCTCCATGAAATAGTGCAGTACCACATATAATAGACTGAGGTAGATGCTTTCCATGTCTACACAAAAGTCACAAAACAGGCAAAACCAGTAGCAAAATTGTATCTCTCACATTAAGGTAAGAGAAAGGGTCTAAAACTCCTAATATGCAATGGTTGTCACAGCTCCTTACTAAAATATCCCCACGCTTATGCTGGTGAACTTTATTTGCTCTATTTGAAAAGGAACTGTACATTGGTATTGCAAATTGCTGTGTGAGAACTGCTGAGTTATTCTGCATTGTCTGGTAAAGCTATTACACAACATCTGTACTTTTATTGCCACTTAAATATTAGTCATAGAGTATGAAATTCMGTAACAAGCTACATTTGAGACCATGTAGCTTTTGAAAAAAATGCTGGCCCAAGCCTCAGGCCGTGCATCTTACAGAACAGAACACTGGCCGACAGGCTGGACATGAGCTGGCAGCCAGTGCCTGCACCCAGAAAGCCAGACTGGGCTGCAGGGAAAGGGAACTGTGCCCCTCTCAGGGACACCCCACCTGCAGAGCTGCTGGAGCGAGTCCGGAGGAGGCCACCAAGCTGCCCAGAGGGGCGGAGCAGCCCTGCCGCGAGGAAAGGCTGAGAGCATGTGGGGGACTGTKCAGCCAGAGGACAAGCGTCAGGGTGACCTAGCTCTGGCCTTGCAGCACCTGAAGGGAAGCTACAGGAAAGATGGGGCGCGACTATATGGCACAGCATGAAGTGATAGAGGACAAGTGGGAACGGGTTCAGATTGAAAGAGAGCAGGTTTAGATTAGCTATTAGAATATTCTTTACTGTGAGGGTGGTGAAGCACTGCCACAGGTTGCCCAGAGAAGCTGTGGATGCCCCATCCCTCGAGGTGTTCAAGGCCAGGTTCGATGGGGCCTGGAGCAATGTGTTGCAGTGGAAGGGGTTGGAAGCGGGCGCTCTTCAAGGTCCTTGTAGCCCRCAGCAGTGCCCGGGCTCCGGAGGCCGCTCTGTGCCGGGCCGGGCCGGGCCGCTGCCCTGGGGCGGCCGGCTGCCTGCAAAGCCCGGCGGGACGGGAGCGGAGCGCGGAGCGGACGGGAGCGAGGGCGGCTGCCCGCAAAGCCCGGCCCGGCCGCGCGCGGCGCGGAGCGGGAGGCCGTCCTTAAGATGGCTGTTGTGCGCGGGACGCCGCCGCTGTAGCGCCGSGAGGAGCCGCCCGCCCGCCCCGCTCCGCCGCGCCCGCCATGGAGTGCCCGCACCTCGGCTCTAGCGTCTGCATCGCGCCCGACTCGGCCAAGTTCCCKCAGGGCTCGCCGTCCTCTTGGTGCTGCAGCGGTGAGTGCGGCCTGCGCTGCGCGGCCCTCCCGGCCCGAGGTGGCCCGGCCGTTCCTTTGTCCTCGCTGCCCGGCGGCGGGAGGGCGCCCCGCGGGCGGGGGAGGGCTCGGGGGCGCGGGGGAGGGCGGCTGCCCCGGCCCCCACCCGCCGGGGCCGCCCCGCGGGACCCTCTGAAGGGGGCTGCGCCTCCCCGCCGCCGCTGCGCCCGCGGGGGAGCCGCGTGTCGAGGCAGGAGCGGGGGCTGCTCTCCGAGCCCCGGCCCTGCCCCGGGCTAGCAGCGCAGTACCGTCCGGCCCGGGGTGGGCAGCGGACTTTGTCCCGGCGGGACCAGCGTCCGACGCCGCGGAGCTCTGCGAGGCCGCGCTCCGCGCTCCTTTTGTCTGCCGGAGGAGCTGCGTGCTCCGTTCTGTCCCGGGACCGCGGCTGAGGGGAGAGGAGCCACTGGCAACTGCAGGGTCAGTGTGTTCTTCAAATTGGTCTGAAATTACTTTCCTTTTTTTTTTTTTCTTCTTCTTTTTTTTTATACACGTTTTTGGAAGGACTTTACAGAGTGTAGTTTTAATAAGACTGTTGCGGCTTAAGGCGTCGCTTGGGACCCCCTCCAGGCCAAGGAGCATCTCAGTGAAGGTGGTCTGTGGGGATTTGGCAGTCACACTCACCTGCCTGTGAGTCGGTAGGAGTGAAGAGGTCGCCTTTTTTTTAGTATTTTGCTCATTGATTTAATAATGCAAATAATCGTGTCATCACTACTGTCCCTCACATGATCTTGTTTGTTCAGAGGCATTCCCTTTAAACGTGCCGTGCGCCAGGTGTTTTTAAATTTGGCTTTCTCCACAGATGGCCCCCGATGTTTGCTGTCGTGGTTTGTTTGCTGTAGTTGTGTTCAGTTGTCTCCGTACGGAAGCGGACACAGCTCTGTCGGGTTCAGTGGGAAGTAGGCCCTGCTTAGAGTGGCAGCGGGACTTGTGCCTGCGGGCACCGGAGAGAAAGCGAGAATGCCTCCTTTGGGAATGGCCAGCCAGGGAGCACTGAAGGGCTGGGTGTATTTTGAGGTGTTCCTTTTTTTTTTAAAGGAAAGATGGTTTTCCTTTGTCTCGTAGCGTCAGTGCCTTGGTGTGGGAAGGCTGCTGCTTACTTAACTTGTTCTTGATTGCAGTTTCCGGGAGCCAAGGTGTGGTAGTATTTCTGCTTCCTTTTGCAAAACCAGTTATTTTTCTCTGTAATACTTTTGATTTAGAGAATGTACACTTTGGAGTGGAGTCATGTGGAGAAATGATTAGAAGGAAAGAAGTACAGGAAAAATTGTTGTCCCTAATGTTTTTTTACAAAAACAAATTATTGACMAGAAGTTTAACTCTGTAAGTCCATCTGTTATCTTCAAATATCACGGGTAAGCAATGTTGTCAACCAGAAGCATATGGCAGTAGGGAACCATCCTTCGGAGAACTTAGATAAAAGTACCAAGACTAAAAAGATATTCAGAGGTATTAATACAACTTCATAGCTTAAAATAGTAGCCAATTGATGGGTACCCTCCTATGCATTCTGCTTCTCAGCAAAGAAGTTCAGCACTTAGAACAAATTTTTCTTTGTTGCTCAGAGGAATTTCTCCCAAACCAGCACTTACAGGGAGAGCCAACTGCTGGGCAATCACCAGAGTTATTTTACAGCACTGAGGCAGGAGGAAGGTATGAGGGCTTTTTGGGAACTGAATAATGATGGCGCCATATCTAAGGGAGTTCTTTGTTTGTAATGCTTTTTAAGAAAATGAAGATAAATCACACAGTGCTCACATAGATGGCTGTAGAAGTCTTAACAAGTGGCTAGGRGAAGAAGCTAGGTACATTGAATTTAAAGCAGTCCAGTGAAAAAACAGCAGGCTCTTGTTCATTTAAAGCAAATGAAATTGAGGAGTTTTTAAAAATACCTGTTGTATTTCTACTAGTATACTAAAGCTGTAGTGCCTCAGTTCTCACTTCCAGCTAGTAGTGTGTGATTATTGCTACATTAACTGCTTAATAGTATGTAAAGTACTGTCTTGTTTGTACTCGTTTTGGTGACTTTTATTTTTTTTAAAGATACATAATACTGGTTTATGTCAAGTCACACTAGATACTATGTCTTATTTGCTGGGTTTGATGGAACTTTGTAATATGAAATTAAACAGACAATGCTGCATGTAAATTAATACCTTGTCAAAATTTAATGCATTTGCTATTACTTTTGATACTGTTTTCTAAGTAAATATATTTTTTAAATTACCCCTTTTTATTTAGTAACTTTAATTTCAAAGTTGGGTACTCTTTCACCTTTTCATTTCTCTGTGTTGCTGCTATGCAGGAGTGCTTGTAAGTAACTGTAGGTTACTTAGATTCATTCCCTGGCTGTTGTTTTAAGTTAGCTTTCAGTTCTTTAAGTTCTTTCAGACTCAGTCTTGTTTTCCTTAAAATTGGTTTTTTAGAGTTTTTTCCCCCTGTTTGAATTGGTTACTGATGTGTGAACTGACCATGGGGTTGGCAGCTACCCTGGCCTGTGAGATAGAGTGCACTGCTTTGGAACCAGTTCTGTTAGAAGATACACATTTATTGAGATAGGATAAAAGTCTTCATTTTGGTCTCGTAAGTTAGATGGAAATTTTCTTTTAATTGCTTAGTATCTTTTACAAGTCAGTAAATTTAAATTGGTGGTGATTAATATTTTCTAGATTTTCTTTTGAAAATTTTGTTTATGCTCTACACAACAGTCATAATCTATCACAAAATTTGAACATTAGATTGGGAAAGAGGTGCTTCAGAGTAAAGAAGTAGATGTTTAATACATTGCCTTTGAGAAACTAGATCTAATGTTCATGATGGTTTTGAAGATCAGCTTTGAAGGGCAAATTTTACTACTGACTGTTTTAAGTATCCAGTGCTGTGAAATGACTCTTCAAAGTGTCTGACATTGTGGAAGCAGGATGAGACACTCATGTGTGCACAGCAGACTCTTGATTTTCCTCAGATTAGGGCAAATCTCATTACAGTGGTTTCAGTGTAAGCAGGGYGATTTTCACAGGCCTTTCCCAAGCTCTTCAGGGTATGCAGGTGTTTAACAATATCAGTGCATTATGCTTTGTTTGTCTGATGGTGTCAAGATGCTGAGGCTGGCACACTTAGACTCCTAAGTTTGGGTTTTTTGTCACGTGTATCTGAGGTTGACAGAGTGAAAGTTTCAGACTCAGTGTTTGAAATTAAATTAAGCCTTGGGCCATTTCTTATTTGATCAGTAACACTCACTTCATTTAGTACCACGTTCATGCTTTGCTTTCTGTTTTAACTAACATTCCTTACCTAGGTAAAAAGTGATTAAAAGCCATTAATTAAAATACTCCATGAAGGTTAGAAAGTGCAATTTAATAAAAAATTTGGATCTGAAAAGTAGTTAAGGCTGTTCTGATTTATACTTCARTATTGTTGGARGAAACAGATTTTATTGTAGAGTGAATTGGAATTGCTTTATGGTGCCCTTGGTGTGGGAGTAGTGTAAGATTTTGTCCTTAAAAGTTATTTTCCTCGATTATAAGAGCATGTGATAAATGGCACTTGACATGATGAGTACACTTGGCAGTGTACTCATCTCACTTAGCAGTCTTATCTGGTATGTCAAAGCAATCCTCTGGGGTTACCCCCTTCGGAATATCTTGCATAATTTTGGATCTTGTAAACGTAGTTTGAGATTTCTGTGGCAGATTTAATGACCCAGGTGAATCTAATCCCAGTGCCCCCAGGCAGCCTGGCAGAAAGAGGTGGTGGTAGTGGTTCTGGAAGTTGGCCTGCCCCCGTGATGCGAGCAGACAGCTTTTTGCCTGTGAAGCAAGGTGATACCCTCTGGTTTGGGATGGTGGTTGAAGGTCCTTATCAATATCAAACAGGCAAATACTGATTTTTTTAAGGTAATTCATAGGTGGTAATATGAGCATGTGCTTATCTCTGTCAAAATAGGTGTATTTTCTGTGAGAAACAAAGCTCAGTCTTTAAAATTTTTAAAAGTTTAATAAGGGATGAAAGGGATAGTGCCCAGTGCTGGGGTGTGTGAGGAACTGCTAGAAGCACACTGTTAACTATAACAACTCTTCTTATATACTTACTTTTTCATTGCATTAGTCAAATGCATATTTATGACAATTACACATATTCAAACATTCCTTTGAGTTTACATGTTCCAAGAATTCTTTATCGTAGTTTGACCCTTGACCTCAGCTTCTTCTTTGGGACCGTACGTGCCAAAATGCAGAGGGGATTTTGAGAATCTTGTATTTTATTTCTTCACAAGGCCCCCTGGTCTGTGGTTTGACAGTTACTGTTATCTGAAGGGTCTATGGTATATTCTTCCTTGTGCTTTTGGTGTTATTTGTCTGGCTTTTTCCAATATTGTACAGATGTTATAGCTATTTTTACAAGTACTTTCAATCAACATTAGCTATTTCACTGTTGTCAGTCAGCTACAAAATAAAGGCATTAGTTATTATTTTACAACTACAATTACTTCTGCAAAAGTGAGTTATAATACACAGTACATARCCTCTATTTTAATATTTTGCAAAAGCCTAAACTATAATGTATATATTTATTATGCTAAGATATACAGTTTACACAGAGATTAGGGTATTAACCATAAAAGGCTGACAAATTATACTATATCAAAAGAGATTACAAACTGTACTATATTAAAATAACTTACAAAAGCTAATAATAGTGAAAGATAAATAACTACATAGTTATTTATAACATTTTCTTGCAATAACCTTGACCTTTTTAATTTTTTGGGGGGTTTTACCCTTCAGTTCATGTTTTGATTTGGTAATGTTTTCATCCACCATGCATCATTTCTTTTCTTTTTTTTGGGTCACAGGGATCGTTTAATGTGTCTTTTGGTATTGGGGATGTAGGAATATAACAGTGGCAACTACAAAGAGATTATTACTAGACTAGATTATATAAAGAAAGCAAGAAGACTTCTTTGTGTCTTTCCCGTTTTCCCTCCTATTCCCAGCTTGCATATTTTGACCTGCTGTTAATTGCTGACTTGCTCAAAATGACAATACACTGTTGGCTTTGCTGTGTTTTTTCTGGCTGCTGTCTGAAAATGAGCATTTATGTGTCTTGCTCTAATGCAAAGATAAAAGCATTCAATTTTAAAATASATGTATTTAAATTTGTATGCTAATTAATTATCCAAGTAGCTGAACAACTAAAAAATGTTTTTAGAGTGTAAAGGAGAAATAGAGGCAGTAATTTTTAGAAAAGTGCTTTTGGCTAGGCCTGTTCATTAAGATCAGACTGCCTCTATTGTTTYCTTTCTGTCAGTCTGTCTTTCCATACTTTTCACTGTGCTTTCAGATAGGATGTGATTTTTGTGGTGTATGCGGGAAGATCAGCTGCTGACAGGTCTGCRCTGTCCTGGACACGTAGAAAGATGAAATTCTCGGAAGAGATGGCGGTGGCGTGGCCTGGGAGCTGAGCGTCCGTGTGTGACCGGCAGTGCGGATCCTGCCCCTCTGTCCCTCACCCAGAGCAGTGAACTCGGGGCGTCTCATTCTGTAAAGAGTTCTTCCTATTACACGATAAAAAMTTGTGTTTCTGTAGCGCTTCTGGGAGTGGCCTGACTTTGGTTYGGCGCCTCCTCCCCCCATTCAGCCGCTTCCTGGGGCCCTATTTACAGTGCTTCGAAGTTTTCCTGAGCTCCCTGCCTGCTTTCCCATCGCTGCGCTGAGAATGCAGGCAAACAAAACCGCCTGCGTTTTTGTAACATCCCCGTTTCTCAGTGTGGAATTTTGGTTGTGTAATCTGAATGCCGAGCTGAAGCCAGTGTGGTCGAGCGTGGGGAAGGGAATTTCAGGCCGATGAAGCTGATCGCCTTGTTCTCTGATATTCTGCAGCGTTAGGAATGTSTTGGGCACTTCAGTGACCTACCTATTCTGTGAAAAGTTGTGTGCCTACCCCTGCTTTATATTCTCACACAGGTGTTTAGTATATCTAAATTATGTATGGTTTTTCACTGTAAATGGGAATGGTTCACTGTAACTGTGTGAAATKTCTTCTATGAGACTGAGCAATGCTTTCATTTAGCACAAGGAGGAGGAAACTAYATGTGCAGGTATGCAGGAGCACAAATAATAGTTCACAAGCTATCACTAAATGACTTGTCTTCTTACTAGAAACCCRATCTTTTGGATTTTAGCTGAAAGATAAAGATGGGGAAGTGACTTTAGGTTTTTTCCCATAGCTGCAAGTGAGAGWTGTTTGTTTCTTTCTTTAAATGTTCTTTGGATTTTAATTTGAATTCTCTTATATTTGAATGTGATTTGAGTCAGGCTAGGACTTGATACTGTTGAGACTTTTCATTGTGAAAGAAGGTTTTAACATTTTTATATGTTTAGTAATGCTTACTAGGAGACTTGCTTCCTTGTGAATTATCTTGCTTTGATATAAATGTAATTGAAATTTCCTTAATATTTTCTTAACTTTTAGTTTAGTTAAGTGTGTGTTAGCTCATTTTAAAACAAAGCATTTTAAGTAGTATGATGGAAAACTTTTTCCCCTTCTATCTGATTTCATTTTGGCTAGAATGCTGTTTTTCTAAAATATGCAGTTAAGATGTCTTACAAATGAAAGTTATGCAACATATTGTTAAATAGACTTTTTTTTGTAACAGTTAAGAGTTTACAGCAAATTTAGTGCATGTATGAGCTTCTTTTAATAGGGCAGAGGGAAGGAGAGAAAGAAAAACTTCCTGAAATTAAGTTTGAAAACAAATGGGAGTGTTCTTTAAAACCTGGACAGTAAAACCAGCTGGCTTCTAAGTGTAGAATATATCACTAGTTTTCAAAGCCTRTAATGATGCTTTTTCCTGCATTCTTTGTTTAGAATGGGACTTTTGTCTGCTCAGGGGTTAAAAAAATACTCTTGCAACATTTACTTCCTTTTTCAGTCACCTGACTTTCATTACAGTTATTCACCTGGAWTTTACTGACCTTCTTAAATATGGAGCAGATATTTTTCAATGCAGGTGGTTTTTTCAATGCCAGAGTGTCTGATTCTTGACATATCCACATACCCTGCAGTCTTGACTGATGGTCTGTGATGAGGAAGGCTTGTAATTTTTGCCTTGAGATGCTGTTTATTGTATGTGCTGGTTTATAAGTGAGTTTGTGCGCCAGGAGGAAAGAGTCCACGTGGCTCTCGAATGTTGTGATTTGGTCCGTTCATCTTGGTGGAAAATCCTTGGTTCCAGTCTCAGTTTTAACAACAGAGTGTTTTGTGTGGTGGATTTTGAATGTAGAGTGCATAAATATTCCTTGCTGTAGAGGCTGCAGCCTGGGTGAAAGCTGTAAATGCTAGACTGGGTGAAAGTTTCACTTGGTCTCTTGCTTTGTCTCACTGTTTCCCAAAAGTAGTAGTTACTCATGGGAAGGAATTGGCAGTCCAACCTCAGCGTTTAGAAGTTGKYTGTAAAGAAGGYCTTTCAAGGATAGGAGGTACAGCATTTGGAAGTTGTCTGTARAGAAGGCCTTTCAAGGATAGGAGGTACGTGCATTAAACTTGGGATGTTCACATCTTGAATGAAAGGGTATTTTGTGGAGAAAACTCCTCTGCTGATTTATTCAGTCCTTGAAGAAACTTGTGCCTGCGCYCAGAGGGAGTTCCAGAGCAGTGAATTCCAGCAGTGGGCAGAACCTTTTTGCAGCTCTAGYGTGTAAGCCCAGAGGAGGGACCATATCCAATGTGTTTGTCTCCTTGATATTTCTCACAGGWTACTAACTCGAGTGATTCCCTACTTAGAACACCAGCTTTCTTGGATGACTCTCAAACACCTGAGGCCTGTTGTATATTTCATATGGGAAGTTCTATGTGTTCAATTCAGAGCTGTTTTGGCAAATCACCTTACAAATTTTGTGTAGAGTGATGGCTTTTGGGTTATCTTCCCCTTGGCTGCCATTAAAATAATTTAAAGGATTAAGGTGTATGGGCTAGTAGGCTCAGTTTTGATCTATGCTGGTAAAATTATTTTGGTAAATGATTCAATCTCTTGTTCTGTAAATGGAAGTGGGTTTTCTGAAAAATGCTTTGAATCCTTTGACTGAAAATCTTTGCATTTGAAATGCTATGACTAAAGGGGGTTTTGTAAATTTGGTTAAATACTTGTACAGAATTTTCTGTCACCAGGATTTTTCCTTGCAAGTTTCTCCCACCTTTACTTGTAGATTCAGTCTGATTCCTTAGGCCTGATGTGTCACAGCAGAAGGTTCATGTTTTAACAGGAAGGGGTGTCTCATGTTGGTGTGTGGATTGTTGCTGCTTTTTTCTTCGCATGTTGCTAGTGGAGAGTGCCCAGCTCACTTTTGCTGCAGTTGTCAGGTTCTTTAAGGAGCAAAATGGGAGTCCCATTAATAAATCATAATTAAACAGGACACTGAGAGATTTTTAAGGCAAAATTAAGGTAAAGGTATGGAAAAGGAAAAGTAGTCCATTTCTTGTAACAGTATTATTGTGGGGTTTTTGGATAGGCACGTGTGTCACATGATACAGCGTGCTGTACTTATGTGGYTTAGGTATGTGTTTGTCACCAAGTGCTTGTGTTTGGGATTATTTCCTCAGCACAGTGTCAGTGTACCACTGATACCACAAGTTTGCAAATATTGTTCCTTCTTCCTGAGTGGAGCAACAGTGGGGATTTTTTWATTCAGTTTAGCTTGTTTTGGTATAGCTGACCTATTGTGTGAGCATAAAGTGAACTGACCAGAGGTCAATTAGTCCAGAGATGTTTCTGTGCAGGTCACTGTGTTATTGAGGTCTATAATTGGGCCAGTAACATGGGAGTGCTGCTACAGCTCTTTTTGAGAGCTGAGCCCAGGCTGGTAAAGGCTGTGGAGACAATTGGAAGTCGTTTAGTGACCCTAATCTTGTTTCTAGTCAATGTGCTTTTAACAGAAGAACTAAAGTATTTCTCTYAATGTGCTGATATTTGGTGACCTTTTCTTTAGTAGCAGTGAAGGGCTATTTTAAACCGTGGCTGTGGGCACAGTTCTGTAGCAGCTCTGGCCCGGGGTCACTCACGCTGTGTTGGTTGCGTGGCTGTGCTGCTGCCAGATCTCTGGCGGACGCTGCATCTTGCAGGTTTCTGAACTTGGCTGCTTTACAAAAACTGCTTCCTGTGTGTCTCTGCCTTTTCCTGCTGCTTTTTTCTATTACCGGTTTTACAGCTAYGCAGTGTGCTGTTTAAACAAACCCATTCATTCCACAGATCTGTTGTATATTTTTACRTAGCTGTAACTTTCCTTCAGTGACAGTCTGCATCTTTGCTGTGTAAGAAATGCAGCGTTTGCCAGGAGCAGTCATGCTTCGCACAAGTGCGCTTGGAGTCAGTTTTCAATAAGGAAAAAAAGTCAAGCACAAAAAGTACATATTTGCATGATTGTGGGGGTAGGATGGAGTGGGCACCCTGTGGTGACAGAACACCAAATTGATTAGSCATATCCTGCTCATTCTATTTGGCATAACTCAGTGAACCTTATCCGGGTGATTTGCAAAAAGTGGAAGCTGCACGGATGTCTCTGAGTGTCCTCAAAGTTACGTGTGAGTTTTTACTCTCCTGGGGATGGATTGATAATTCCTCTTTGTTTAGAGAGGGCTTTGCAGACTGTGTAACACATCAGTGTTCAGGTTTTACTTAGAGAACTCATTCTGTAAGAGAGTTCTTCCTATTACATGATAAAAAATTGTGTTTCTAAGTTTCTGAATTAAGATGATTTTGATGTAAGGTGGCAAATGGCCTCAGATAAGATKGTGGCATTGCAGCTTTGCTTTCCCTTTTCTTTTGGCACATTAGTGTTCTCTTTGCCTGACCACTTGAGTCTATTCTAAAAATACAGCAAATTGAGGCAGTTGTTAACTGTTTCAGTAGCCAGACTTTTGTCCAAGCTGAGAAAACAGCCAGTGTTCCTTGGTCTGTATACCACTAAATAAGACAGATAATTTTTTTAATGGGGTTACTGTGTGTGAACATAACTTTAATCCAAAGGAAGGGATGCTAATGTAATGCTCCCCTGTCTTTTTTAAGTAGTGCTTAAAGGAAAACAAATCAAACCTCCAAATCCCAATTGGAAAACTGATTATGGAGCCAATATATCGGTACCTATACAAATGAACATCGTTCCTCAGGATTTAGTGTGTGTGACCTGGAAGTCCAGAACACCCAAATCTGCTTTAGGGTTCAATTTCCRGGGCTGTGTAATGTTCTTTGAATTGAAAAGGGATTTGCTATGGATCACTCTCTCTCACTTCTGGCCTACTTTGAAGCTTACTGTATTCATGTCAGTACCCCATCGGAAAGGAATAATGTGCAGTGTCTTTATACATGAAGCCAAGCTGTCTACCTCTAGTTTAGATTATGAGTAGTTCTGGACAGTGGCTGTGATTTTGCTGTGCATTCCRTGGTGCCTGTCTTGATAAAGTCCTAAGTAATGCCTGAAACTTCCAGTCTAATTTAAYTTATGAAGTAGGAAGATGATAACTGCTTCAGGACCTGAACTGAGGAATGCCTGGAGAGCCAGGCTTTAATGCAGTTATCTGCTGAGCCAGCCTCAGAGAAATACAGAATGCAATCTCCAGCAAGGTCTTAAAAAAATCAGTTGTGTAATTCTCTGAGAACAGAGCAATTGGAGGTCACAGATTTAACTCTGGATTCTGTGTTTAATCTTAGTGGGAGTCACTTCCATGCRGTGTGAGTTCATTGTGGGTGGAGATGTTTGTGCAGAAGATAAACTACACATTTCTGATGTGATGCAATCGGGGCAAAGTTCTTCCTAAAAGTTAAAGTAAACAAATGAACCATCTTTTAGTATTCCCTCATAGGAAAGATGGAAAATTTTAGTGTATGTGATTTTTTTTTTTTTGGTGTTGTGCAGAGGTTGGACTTGTTTGCTGGCTTTGTTCAGAACACTTAAACCTGCAGAATGAGTGCTCCTTCAGTATAATTTACCACTTGACAAACAAGCAGTACAGGTATTTAAAGTACCTGAATGTGAAATTGTAATTGTCTGGTAGGGGTGGAAAGTAGGAGTAATAGTTTCCATTATAATGCTTTGACCTACTGGTTTAGAACCAGTTCCCTGCATAGATGATAACATAGTGAAAGCAAACATGTTATTTCACAGTGGGAAATTTCTGCTCGGATTTTAATCCTAGGAAGACCTTTTTTATGTTCCTGGCATGGAAAGTATAAAGTAGTGCTTTCTTCACACAGCACTTTAACAGAGATTAAGTGCACAAATGGTTTTGGCTTCTTTTTCTTCTGGTTAATATTTTACATTGCTGTTTGTAAATTCAAGCAAATAATATTGTATCAGGGTAGACCAGTGGTTCCTTTAGCCCATTTTTAATTGATAATAGCTGTTTTTAAGATTTTCCCTTTCTCTTCTGTTTGCCAGTGTTAAATTTTGGGTTTCTTGGTAATGTTTTGGTCAAATTAAACAAACTTCTTCCATGTTCCTGAGTTGAAATGTAAACCAAAACAGCTCCTACCTGGCTGCCCTCTCTCTATTGCCTGATGACCATCACAGCTGTGGGAATAGGCAGCTTTAGAAATAGAAAAAATGGGTTTTGCAGAACCAATGCAGATCACTGAGACCTGTGAGAAAATCTGTTTCTCCAGTAAAGTAGCTGAAGGAAGCAGTTCTGGAGTCTTGACTAAAGAGTTTGAAGAAGTTACTTCATAAAATATTTCTGGAGAATGTGCCTTTTCCCCCCGAGTAACACAGTAACATTCTCATTTTAAACGTGCCTTGTTTTTTTAGCTTTTGAATTGAAATACAGCAGCTGTTTGTAATAATAAATTGAAATGCAGAAAACAGTTGTTTAAAAAGCAGTGTACTCTTTTTTCCCTGCCCGGTTTAAATCAAAAAGGTAAAATCTGGTGGTGGAAAAATGTATTTGCTCTTCTAGATAGCTAAGCTTGCCGGTTCTCTGTTGAATCAAAATTGACCCCTTCCATTGAAAATGAACATTTAATTTGATAAAGAAACTACTTTTCTTAGCTTGGTTTTCTCTGATAGTAAACTGTTAAGATCCAAGACTATGTACCATGGTTTGTAGCTTAGTGAACTGTATTTTGAGTTTTGCTACAAGTCCTGAATTAGCCTGCTCAGATGATCCTATCCTGGAGCAGCTTCTGTGCTGCTTCAGTTCTTGTTTTAAGGTGTGGCTCCAGAAAGGGAGGGCTGTTCTCAAGCTTTCCCCAATGAATGACAATAAAAGTAATTTACATGTACAACCAGGGTCAGTCCTTTTCTCCTTGTCTTTCTACCCCCTGGCCTCACAGACCCTCAGCTTCCCAATGCCTTTTCTTTCCTCTGTGACTCTCTTCACTGGCTATTCCAAGCAGCAGAAATTTATGATATGTAAAATTTATGGATGTGGTATCAAACCCTTTTGGATTTTGGGGATAATCGAAGTTGTATTTTATTTTTGTTTTCTGGCCTTGTAGCAGTGCACTTAGCATTTTATTTTAACTTTCTCATAATATTAGTTGGGTGTTTGGAAGTGTAATATTATTTTTGTAAATTCTGTGGTAATGGATAGTTGTTAACAATTTTGTTTCATTCCAATCTAAGTGTTGTATTTCGTAGCCCTCTTTCAGTGAACTGCTGGATTGGAATTAGAGTTGGAATATCCCATTTCTATGGCCCTACCCTGGGATGGCCATATTTTTTTAGTGTTTGCCTTTTTTTGGGGGGGGGAGGGTGTTTGTTTGTTGATTTTTATTTTTTTTTTTTGTTTAAGCCCTTTAGCTTAAAATATCCATATTTTAAATTTTCTAGATTTAAAACGTGACAGCCAAAAACTTAGATAACATCTTTTGATGTCTTGAGTAGATTGTGAAGCACAGCACTGGTGTTACATTTTAACCTTTCAGCTGCTTGTGCAGGCCTGAGGGTGAAGTCATTATGGATAAATTCTGTATCAGCACTGCAGCTAGGAGTTCACATTGTATAAATGGTCTGTATTAGCATGCATTGCACAGTAATTTATTCTGTGTGCTTCTTTATCAGAGTGCCACGCTTCTTGCAATATCTCCTTTAAAATGGTTTCTTGTAGAACAAGTTTTATGAAACAGAAGTGCCAGAGCTTTTTTATCCTGTGTTCACTGGACTGTTATTAAAAGCCAAAAGAAAAAATTGGAAGGTTTGCCAGTGTTTTTGACGTTCTGATATTCTTGTATTGTGTTTTAAAATCAAGTAGACTTCATTCATTTGACACTTTTTTTTTTTAAAATCTTTTATAGTGTGCCGGTCAAATAAAAGTCCCTGGGTCTGTCTGACGTGTTCGAGCGTCCATTGTGGAAGGTGGGTACAGTGTCAGTGTGCAAATCCTAATCACACCTTTATCTTTCTCCTTTGTTGCTTCACTCTGAGGCAGTTAGTTCAAAATTTCCCTGAAATAAACCTTTAACATTGTATGTTTGTGCTTAACATGGTTCTTTGCTACTTTAGGAGAGTCCAGAGATTATATTCAAGATATGGGGGTTTATTTAATTGGGTTTTGAAAGTAAAATGGACAGTAAATTTGATTGCTCAGTTGAAAAAGTGTGTGGAGAACTGATAGTTTAGTAGGTTATTGTGAAGTTCCATTCTGTGGAAGATGTTTCTTTTGTGATAAGATGAACACAATGAGAGTTGTTGCAAAGCCACAAGTTTGCACAGCTTATTTTGAGAGAAACAGCAACTATTTAGCTGAGATTTAAAATAGCTTAAATGTACTGCAGTGTAGTTTTGGACCTAAAATTATTGCCATAGCATGTAAGAAGTAGCTGCCATCAGAATTCCTTCCAAGTTCACCTTGATGTCTGTATTAGTTGAAGAATGCCAAATAAATTGTAGAGGAATTATATAATCAATGCTGTTATTTATATGTCAGGATAATTGTAGCAAATGTGCTGCTGCATAAATGTTTGAGATGCACATATTACTGGACTGCAGTTAGCATTGACATTTAGACAGTATCTGAAGCATGAACATGATTTCTTCTGTTGGGTAACATCTGTGCTGGTGTGCTGTTATTCTGGGAAAGCATCATTAAACATAGTGATTTGTCTTTTAAAGTGGTTTGAATGAAACTCCAGGTTTTGGTTGTTTGATCTGGGTATCACTAAATGCTACAGTTTTAATAATGTGTCCTATTAAGAGTTTTTGACACTGACCCTTTTTCCCCCTCTGTTTATCTATTTAATAAATTTATACTTGGTGGGAGCTAAGAGAGGGGGAGATACTTCATGGTATGCAATGGTGTGCAATAAACAGTTGGAATATTTTAATTGTTACTAATTTTAAAAAATTATTACTGTCACCGAATAGCATTTCTTATGTACAGTTGGTAGATATTGAGTCAGTTATTTATGCAGGTTTTTTTGTCTTTCCAAACAGCTCCTATCCTGAGAATGGAAAATAATTAAATGAGAAGATAAAATATACCTTAGGGTTCTTTTTTTTTTTTTTAATTAAAGGTGCATCATTTCGTATATATCAAACTTTGAGCATGAAAATGGTCATTGTGTTAGCAAAAGAGCTGCAGGATTTTAGATTTCTTATTCCCTTATGTAACAACAAGCTCCAGAGCCCAAGTTCATGAACTCGATGTCTGTAACATTAAATCATGCTGCAGAATGGGAAAGCTGAAAATGGGAGTCAGCACTCTGTTAAAGGGATCCCAAATACAAGTGCTGGGGGAGAAAAGGTAGAGCTGTAAGAAGAGTTTATGTGAAGGCAGTACAGAGAACTAAGTGCACTACAGGGATGGGAGAAGGGCTTCAGGATTTTCTCAGTTGTGGAAGTGCATTAGTCTGTTAGGAGCACAGATCCTGGGATTTGGTCAAGGAGGTGGAGGGGCCAGTTTGGACCACAGGAGAGAGTAAAGGGGGAAAACATTAGAATATTTGGCCTATGTTTTCACACAAATGAATTGTCTTTTTAATGCCGTTGTAAATATTGGATGCCTTTTTTATTCCTGTTTTTTTAATGAATGTTGGTTAGCTGTTTAGGAGTATAAGCTTCTTTCTTTTACATTTATTTCAGATATGTGAATGGCCATGCAAAAAAGCATTATGAAGATGCACAGAATCCTATGACCAATCATAAGAAAACAGAAAAACAGGAGAAAGTTCAGCATACTGTGTGTATGGATTGCAGTAGTTACAGTACATACTGGTAAGGGTTTAAACACTGTAATTTGACAACTTTTTACATACTAGAAGGCAAAAACATCAGACTCTTGTGCAGTATTATATTACACACATTTTTGAACATTTCATCTTTTGCTTTCCAGACCTGTCTTTTTGGAACACTCTGCTTTTCCATGTGTATTGCAGCACTGTACAGTTACTGGCTGTAACTGAACTCTCACATGTCAGATGTCTTAAACAGAGAAGAAACCTTTTGAAATAAGCGCTGTGGGGTTTGGAGTTGCTTCTTTTTGCTTTGGGGTATGTGGGGACCCAAACCTCTTAATTGCAAAAGCTGTTTGGTTGGTGTTGCTCCTTCCATCAAGATGGTGAGCCTTTCACACGTCCTTTATTTGTCAGAATTCAGAAGGTAAACTATTACACTGTATTTCCTGTCCAAGAGATCTGAACTTGAGTTGTGTTTGTGCGTGTACTTTCTGTGAGTCTGGGAAAGTGGCTGATCCTGTTGGGAAGCAGCATCAAGTCTCTAGCAAGAGTAAGGAAAATAATCAGAAATGTTTCTTTAAACTGCACAGTGGCCTGGGCTGATTCCTTCTGTGGGGTACTTGCAGTGTGATATGCACTGTTTAGGGAAACTTAATATTGATGCTGCTAATGTTGGATTCCCCATGGTCCTTATTTCCCAGAGGGCAAAGACTGGGAGTCAATGGAAAGCACTGCTTTTTGCCTCAGCATCCTCTTCCCCCTTAAGCAAACCTGTTGACAGGTGCTTCCCCATTTGCAGCTGCTCCATGGTTTCCCATGTGTGTTGTTACTTGTGCAGCGTGGCAGAGCAGGATTTGAGCAGTGTAAATCTCGGGGAAATCCCTGTTACGGTCTCGTGAAATTACTGGATATGTGGCTGCTCTAGTGGGTATTTTATTCAAATAGTTGGGTGTCTTTTGGGTAGTTCATTAGGGAAAAAGTCTGTTTGATGGAGTAGTTTTATGAGGAATGCTTTTGTAAAAAATATTTTTATCCTCTGCAAGTAAAACCCCAGTTATGTGATTTCACCTGAAGAAATGTTATTCAGAGCAACTCAAAAACTGCTTAGATGGTGGAAGCAGCTGTAGGTATTTAAGCGTAGACTAAGGATTTGAGTAGCTTTGTGATGTAGGGGAATTTTGCTTTATTTGCTTTTTATTTTAATGACTGGCATTTTTATCTGCTCCTATGTGAATACATGCGAAAACAGACAAGTTTTCCAAGGGGTAAATTTGCACAGGTTACCAGCATTGCAACAGCTATGAGAAGCTAGTTTCACTTTCCCAATCAATACTGGTAGCAGCTGAGTTCTCTGTTGTGGCTTTTTGTTTTGTTTGAATTGTACCTTGTCTTCCAGTCATTCTGAAGGTAATGATCTGTGGAGGAATTTTAGCAGGGTATTTGAAGTCTTTGATTATGTCTCCTTTATGACAAATAGTGTTCCAAACTTGCTGAGGCTTGGTGAGTTACAGCAGCAAGTCTGAGCACCCTGCTGACCTTATCCCAAACCCTGTGTGGGCATTGCAAAATACCAGCAGCCAGGCTGGGGGCTGTGGGATGTGTTACTGACCCCAGCTGTGCTGGGCAGGGCAGGCAGCCTGCACCTGGGGAGGTGTGTGTTTGTGGGAGCACAGAAGGGAAGCAGTTCAGCATGGGATGTCTTTTCTGCTGTAGTCGAGGGCTGAGTCATCTGTGGATGAACTGGAACTAATTGTAGCCAGCTTTGCCTTGGGGAGTTCCTGTTGTGTAGGTCATTCAGCAGCAAATTATAACTCCTGTGCTAATGTGAAGGTGAACAAGTTTCAAAAGCAGTTTATATTTGCTTTCATTTAGGATACTTCAGATGATAATCAGGGAAAGATACTTGAATTTGTTACTGTGCCCAGTTGAAATGAGCACAGAAGTTTAAAGATGAAACAGAAGGTGTCCAGATCAACTTTTTCCCCTTTATTTTGGACAGTACTGTGGAGGCTGCTGCCAGTTAAAGCCAATAGCTGGGTAAATTTGAGACATAATTAGGTATTGTGGAGASTGAATGGGCTTTCAATASCTTTGAAAAGCCTGTTTGGGAACTGCAGTGTAGACATTAATCCAGTAGGCAGTCCTAAGTTTATGCCATGGTGGTTCTTTTAAGTGAACCTTTATGTAAAGTTGAGTATTTTATGCTACCAGGGTGGGCTGCCTCAATAATTTGAAAGTCAATAAAATACYATCCTAAGACTTAATTGAATTTTATTTCTACTGTAAAAATAATGCAGATATTTTGATGCTTTTGTATTTTTAYGTGCAGTTCTGTTTACTGCACAAAGTTGAGCATGATGCTCTTACTCCATTTTCATCTTATGGATCCCAATTTACTGTGTTCCTTGGCTTTCATGATAATATCAGTGAACAGGCCTGTATGGGCTTTCTAAGAAAGCAGCATTTGATCCTTTGCCTTCCTTTGGCCATGCCATAACCTGTAATGCAGTCTTTCCAGAGGGTTTTCTTCTTTGCTTACTCAGTCCTCCTATTCAACTGCTCAGTTTTACCAGTGGAAAAGTTGAGAGAATTTGTTAATATTTTGTTACGAGAGTACAACTCTCTTCTTGWTTCTTTGGGATAAAAGATGCAATACGTGCTTTTGAGACAAAAGGTGCAATACTAAACACTCCGACTAAGTTCTGTTTGAGACCTTAACTGCTGAGAGAGYCCTGAATCCCACCTTTTGGAGGTAATCAGCCTTTCAGTTAGTTCTAAAGTACTACACACAAAGAGTTTCCAAGAAGTACAAATCTTTTTTGTCTTCAAACTGTCATAGGGTCCTTTCTCACTCTGTGTTAGGGGGATTTTTTTGTGCMTGAGAAGTAAAATGATACATGTAAGAACCCCACTTTCCTGAAAGAGGACTCTTGTAAATTGGTTTTCTCTGTGCTAGTGCACAGACAGTGGCACTGAAGAAGAAAGGCTCCCCTGTTGATATATTTGCATAATATGTTTCCTGTGTTCATTTAATCCCAGACGCAGTTTGCAGGTCAGATTTCTCATCCATTACCCTCCTTGTTACCCCTTAAAGGGACACAGCTGTGTCAGGGGTGTGTGTGTTCCTGGCTGGTGTAAAAATAACCAAGGACTGTCAAGGACTTTAAAAAATTCTTTTTTAGTCAAGGACTTTGAAAAATTCTTTTTTAGTCTCTGTGAAGAGGGTTCTCTTGAAAAAACAAACCGGACTTACTGTGCTGGTGCCATGAGCATTGGGAAATGAGGTTTCTTAGTCCTATTATTTTGCATTCTACAATCAGTGAAAATAAGAAGAGTAAAAAGACTTTTATCCAGACAGTAAAACTTGAGCTCTTTGTTTATTYGTATAAGGTGTTGGCATAACTACGAAAAACCTTTTCTTAATTTTTCCTATCCTTCAAATTCTTCAAATCTAGTCAGGGCTTTTAAACACAGCATGAAGTTCTGTCCCTGCTTTGCACTGTAACAGCAGTTAGCACTCATGTTCCCAGAGCAGTGCATATATTCACTGGCTTAATGCCATTTTAGAAGCAAAGGAGGCTAGGTCTTGGAAGTAGCAGAGGTACTAAAAATAGAGTGTATAGAGGAAAATACTGTGCCAAGCCATATAAGGGACCCTCTGCAAGGTATAGAATTTGTTCTGTGTCATTGCTGTAGCTACTGTATCCAAAAAAGGTATTTGTTAATTTGCAATAATCCTGAGGATCATAAATTAGGCAGCTGTTTTGAATGGCAGCTTCACATATAGGATGTAATTTCTCAACATTTTACCCTTAAGGTGTGTGGGCTTAGCAAATTTAAGTTACTAAAACATAAACTACTTCTAAATCTGTTAACTTGGTTTATCCAAAATAGTTTGGAGGTAATGCTGTTATTTCTCATAGTAGTGCTGAATCCTCAGAGTTGCAAGAGAGGTTTTTAAAAAGATCTRCCTATTAAAAAGGGAAATAGAAGATTGTCTTGAGTCTAAGTGAAACTTAAAATTAYTTTTCCAGTGTTGGAAGGACCCTAACATTTACTGATGTATTTGTTTTTATTCTTCCATCTTGGGGCATGTGCTAACTGGTGTGTAAAAATAAGGTTAATGTAATCTTCAGGGCATGGGAACAATGAAATTATCTTTCTTTTTTATGAGTTCTCATTGAGGGTTTCAGTGAGCTTGTATCTGCTTCCATCCTCTGTTTTCTCAAGAGCAGCCACTCCAGCATTGGTAGCAGTGTGACTGTGCTGGTGCAGGTGGCCCTGCTCAGCAGTCCCACACTGTGTAGTGGCTGACTGGGCCTGAGAGCTGGGTCCTGTGGGAGTGCCAAATGCAAGAGCACCTCACTAGGTGTAGCTGAAAAAGCTGACAAGGACTACCTAAGATGTGGCTGAAAAAGAAGCACATTAACAGACTTCTTTTCCCTCCCAAACTAACTTGGTCTGTGGCCATCTTTAAAAAAGAAAAAATACTGGTGATCTTACTAATTCCTAGATCTTGTSTAAGTACCCATAATGTACCCACAGGCCCCCAGCTGGGTACTAATTAGCATTGACTCCATGATTCCAGAAGGCTGATCAATCACTTTATTATACTATACTTATTAAGAAACCCATTGCCCTTACAGACAGTCACGATACAGGTGGACCCAATTGGTCCTTCAATCCAAACACCCTCACCATTGGCCAATTAAGAAACCACCCATTGGTAAACAAATCTCCATAACACATTGCACATGTTCACAACAACAGGTGCAGCCAGGGAAGATAAGAATTGTTYCTCATTCTTTTCTCTGATCTTCTCACAGCCTTCCCCAGGACAATGCCTAGGAAAGCTGTGTTTGCTCTCTGTGGCCAGAGAGCTGCTGCCACACCAGAACTGCTGCGTGCAATGTTTGGGTGTCTTGAGAGGCGTCAGGTTCATTTCTCTTCTTAGAGGGAAAAATCAGAGGTACTGAACACACTGATCTTAGGGGCTCCATTCAGTGGCAAGGACCTTTACTTTGTCAACTCTGTAGCCTTTTCAAGAATGTAGAGTTCGAAGTAACACTGGCAATACCTGCAGATTTATGCAACAAAGAGTGTTGTGAATTCCAGTTGTGCCTGAAGTCAATAGCTTCATTAAATTAGGAAGCAAATGTGTATCTGCTCCAGCAGAAGAATATCCTGAGGTGRTGATGATGATGATGTATTTTGCATTTGAGTCACGCTTGTGCCAAAGGGAGAGACATAGCTACAGTTCTGATATTAAACATATCCAAAGTTWGTTTTCCTCACTTGTTCACTTGCCTGCCAAAATTTGAAGCTGTAATTTGACACTTCACAGTATGTACAGAAACTGATGAGTGATTGAATGATATTTGTGGTTCAGCACGAGGTGCAACTTGCCACAGACTTCTGGACTGACTTTGGAACACTCAAGTGATCTCTTAGTCCATCATCTTCCCTGGTGTTTTTTCAGTAGCACAGACTTTGTTTTGTCTATATCTGTTCAGCACTTCAGGTTTCAGTGATAACTTACAATGTTAAAATAGTTTAAAAATTAATAAAAGCTTTGTATTCTGTTTACCAGGGGTCAATTTGTCTTTTCTGATGAATCTGTAGAAATACTACTAAGTCTGCTTTTYGTTACACTGTTTCAGTTTTTGTTGAACTAGAATTCTGCCTTGGGCCAGGCAGTACATCATGTTTTGATTTATAATAAAAAACTAAACTAGCAGAAAACCCATGTAAGAAGATGGTTCCTGTACCCTCTTCTGCTGGAGGGAGTTTCTTGGAGGGAACCAAGCTCAGTGTGAGGTGTTGTTCTCCACAGTTCTCATAGTCTTTCACTGGATCCCTTTGGTGCTTTCCACCCATAGGCTTGTGTGGTTTGATCTGCTTCACTGAGGTGCTTTGCATATTCTGAAAAATGTTTTTCTTGCAGTTATCGTTGTGATGATTTTGTAGTCAATGATACCAAGCTGGGCCTGGTACAGAAGGTCAGAGAGCACCTACAGAACTTGGAAAAGTAAGTAGTTTGTTTGCACTCAGACTGCCTTGGGCAGACTTGTAATAGTGCATCATTGAAGTGGTATTTGTTTCATGTGTGTATATGTACCTAATTACATGTGTCTTAATCCTTCTGTGTGTCTGACACTGTGTGTAAAAACCTTTTCATCACTGAGAAGCAGAGGTGCAGAACAAATGGATTTGATTGATCRTGATCGTATGTCTTGTTCTGTTGTCAGTGTTTTGTCAAAAAAACAGAATAAGCTTTTTTTATCAGAGAAATTCAAGAAGAAGTGCAGGTGGAAGTAGTCTTCATATTAATTGTGCAGTTTGATTTGCTAGCAAAAAGATTAAGACGACTTATGAACTTGGAACTGCACGGAAGAGACATGTTTTCCTTTGTCTCTGTCTGGTGCTGTTCCACTGTAAAGCAGATAATCTCATCCTGGGTGACATATGTGCTGTGGCCAGGCCTAGAGAGCAAAAAGTGCTTGCACAGTTGGCCTGCAAATCTTACCTAATGCCAAGCAGAAATATGGGTGGGAAGCATTCAGTGCTTCCACGTACTTCAGAATGCCCCTGAGTTCACACAGGACTCCTGCTATGAAATTCCTGTGATCTGGGAAATCTCTGGATCCTCCCTGAACTAAGTGTATCAATTACTTGATAGATTATATTAATATTTTCATTATTTTCCATCCTCTTTTTGATGGTCTTGTCAGGTGCATTATGAGATGTAAAGATGTTTAAGTATAATGAGAAGTGAATTGGAAACATCCAAGCAATGTAACTTCTTGGGAGGTAAAAGATACAGTGCAGGCTTCCATTCTGTGTAATGGTAGTTTTTGAATGCTTGGAGGGCATTTTAATAAAAAAGAARGGAAAAGGAAAAAACCTACCAACCAAACCATGAAACAAGCTATGATTTCAGCAGCAAATTAGAGAGAAGTCATCAACTGGTTTAATTGAAGGGCCATTAATTTCCATTGATGTGCAAAAGACTAAGCAATTATTTTTGTAACTTAATATTACACAAATGTTAGAACTTCATGTATTTTTCTTTAAGTAAGAGAAGTCAGTTACAATACGCAAGTACTAACTTTCCACATACTCTTGATTTTTGGTAACTTAATTTTGTTGTGATTTTTTTTTTWAAGTTATATATTTAAAGGCTTAGATGATTTTCCTGACAGAAGAACTTAATTTCTTTGACCTAGGAGAAGGATGAATATTTTAGATGACAAGTAGCTGCTACTAAGGCCACTCTTGAAGGCACACATCCCTGAGCAGAACATCCTGCATAAACTTACTGGTGGGCCATGGGGCTGTGCCCTGAGGGAGGTGCAGCCAATTTCATACTGCAGCAATGGGGAGCCTGTTTGCTCTCAGTGACAGCTGGTGACAGATGGAATCACTTTGTTAAACATCAGTTGATTTTCTCTGGTCCATTCCACACAATACATTGTTTTTCTGGTAAATAACCACTTATAATTGTTTTCCAACAGTTCAGCCTTTACGTCAGACAGACATAGGAAAAGAAAACTATTGGAAAACTCATCTCTGAACAGCAAGTTATTGAAAGTAAATGTAAGTACAACAGATCTGGTACAGTGATTTTAAAGGGTTTTTGTAAACCTGCTGAGGTTTATAGTTGACSTAGACCTTGGTGCTCTTTAGCATCTTCTGGCCACACACTTGAACAGCCCTTTCACACACAAACATGGCTGATGCTCTGCTGCATTTCTGTTGATGTAGGCTGAGCTTTCCTGGGCTTTAGAAGGGTTTCATGTCAAGATAGAGCTTTGGTTTTCTGAGCAGACAAGGAGCTTATGTCATTTTTGGGTTTTTATTGTCCCAGGTGCAGAAGGCAAAGGAGGAGGTACATTCTTGAGGGAGGCTAAGAGTAATTGTTAGGAAAAAGTAAAAAATGTTACCARTTTTTTAAAAGAGCTCAGTAAAACTTGCCTTCAAGAGGAACTATGGACTGTTTTTAAGCTTTTCTTCTCCTCATTTCATCTTCCTGCTATTTTAACTTCAGATCTGCAGGATAGCACCCAGGAGAGGAGGATCCAGCCCTGGCTAGATGGCCGAAGGGCTGCATCATTTCATCCAAACAAAGAATGTCGCAAGTCAGATGTCTCTTTTGTGCAGATTGGATTATGGGAGTTTTCATAATTTCCTCCAGAATTTGAGGATGGAGAGGGGAGGTACTGACCCAGCTGTATTCAACTGGTTCATTTTCACCCTTGGGAAGATGGGGGAGAGATGGAGCAGAGCGTTTGGGCTGTGGGACAGCAGTGTCACCAAAAGCAGCTGGAACAGCAGCTCTTTCAGCCATAGGAACAACTGCCCGAGGGGATGGGAATGGGAGTAAGAGCCTGGGGTGGAGCARAGCAGTTGGTTGCTGTTGGCAAAGTCTGAAGGGGTTTAGTTACTTTAAAAAATGCACTACTGCAGTCAGTTTAGGGTTGTCTGAATGTGCTGGCTGCACTTCCTGCACTGTCCCAATCTTGCCRAGATTGAGGAAGCCTAGGGAGAACTAGTGGGGCTTTCTTGCTATGGCAGTACACAGCATCATTYCTGTTCAGAAAACTGAAAGCCGGTAAAAACCAAAAGAAAAAATCCAGGCAACGTTTAGATAAGGACAAGACAGACTTAGAAAGCTTGAACTGAATGCTTATTTTATTCTTCCTACTCTTTGCTGTTTTGTCAGTTTTATTAATACTTCAATATTGCCTCTAACAACAGATTCTTTTTTATTGTTGGCTGATTGAAGCTTATCTTGAACTGCAGGGGCAATGCTGCATTAGGGCTGTGCTGCAGCACTTGGGGCAAGAGTGAGAAAAGAGTGCGCTCAGGACACTGTGGTGTTTGCACTTTGAGACACTAAAAGATTGAAAAGCCCAGCTTTTAAATTCTGTTAGAATAAATGAAGAATGCCCAGAAATTTGATAAACTTCCAATGTGGTATTTTGTGGACAGCGTAATGTGTCCAAATGCTGCAGATTCTGGAATCATAAATGCAGTGTTGTCCACATTTTTCTTCCCTTTCCTCCCCATCCACCCTGGAGATAATTTGGCTAAAAGCAAGCGCATCTGTGGGTTCATTGTTCTAGGCTGTTAATGGTGTGTATTTTGCTTCTCTTTCTTCAACTCTTTGCCTCTTCTTTGCACAGTCTAACTTGACTGTTTATTTCCCAAATAAATGCTGTTGTCTTGTCTTTCAAAAACCCTTCTGGCCGCCACAGAATCCCACTGAGACTCAGACTAGTGCTGGTGACTTAAAAACAACCTGGAGGTGGCCATACTGTGTGTATTAGACATGGGAAAAGATGGATGAGGATTGGTACTTTAATTTTTCAAAGGCACTGTAGGGAAATTGCTGTCCAGTTCTCACTGAACACTGTTGGAGTGTGAATATTTAACACACATACACACACACACAAATCCTTGGCAATAAGAGCCTGTGATTAACTGTATTGTCTTATTCTAGATTTATTTGCACAGGAAAAGATGTAGTACAGTTTTYTCTTGACAGGGATGAGTAAGAAGGAGTTTTCATGTCAAGATGGAGCTTCAGGGCAGTTTGAGCTGCTGAGGTGGTTGCTTTAGCTTTGCAGCTGCACTCAGTGTAGTTGGTTWTTGTTCAGACCTGTGCTTGATCCGACAATGGTGGCTCTGCAGGAGGGATGTGGTGGAGCAGTGATAAATCTTTCTGTAACCTAACTGTTCTCATTCTAGGGAAGCACCACTGCCCTTTGTGCCACAGGCCTTCGGAACCTGGGGAACACTTGTTTCATGAATGCAATCCTTCAGTCACTCAGGTACCTTCCCCAGCTCTCCCACCACTCTCAGGGGGCTTGTGTGCTGTAGCATTGGGCAGGTGAATTTGGCATGTTCCCACTGGACAGACGTGGATCTGAATTTGCAGGAGTGGGTGTGCATGGGTGGATAAAGTTATGTTTCATGGTGTGAGGCACATCCTGTGGTACAGCATTCCAGAAGGAACGTGCCGTGTCCTTGGCAGACCAGGAGAGTGCCGAGGCCAGTAAAATAAGTTAACTTCCTCAGCAARTGCAAGTCTGGGTTGTTAGGAAATGATAGCTCTGTCTGGCAGGGTATCTCTTAGTCAAAGCAGAGCCAAAATGTAATTATTTTAGGAAGCTGGGATGACAGTGATATTTGCGGATCTGTGTAGTTACTGACAGAAGGTATTTGCTATAGTGTTTCTTGTCTTTGAACTGTTTGTGATTGTCATCCTGTATCACTGCATGAAGTGGTGTTTATGCCTTTTAAAGAACAACCTCCAGAATACATAATATTATCCTTTTTCTCTGCTCTTTAAGGATTTCATTCTTATTTCGTTTTTCCTAGTAACATTCAGCAGTTTTGCTGTTACTTCAAAGAGTTGCCTGCAGTGGAGCTGAGGAATGGGAAGACGGCAGGACGGCGAACTTACCATACCAGGAGCCAGGGGGATAACAATGTGTAAGCTGTGTGTGCCTTGTGAGCTCTTAGCTGTGCAGGAAACAGCAAGCTTGGGCTGCTGGGGCCACTGGACACTTTTGATCTTGCACAATTCACAGGGGACAAAGGCACAGAAGAATAGCTGTTCACAAAGAAAGAAACTCGCATCACTTGCAGCTTGCTGTTAAAGTCTGATGCTGCAAGGAGAGGCAGTCAGATACATCAGGTAGTGCTGGAGTGTGACATGTTAAATCATGTTAAGAAGTCCTCTTGATATGTGCTGCAGACATTATGCTCCTGACTTCCAGCTAAAATAGGGTCATGAGGATGTGACTGCAAGTCAGCCTACTGTGACTGCTACTACAGAAAGTTCAGGAGTGAGTGACTGATGATCTGTAGGTTGCTCGAGCAAGTGTTAGAAGGATGTTAAAAGGATGTTAGCAGAGTCCACACTAAAATGACAAACGGTGCGTAGGTGTTCACAGGAGTCTGTCCTGAACATCTGAAATGTAATTTTCCAAATCTGTGTCTTCAACAATTGTGGGTAGGATTTTGGACATAAAATCTTTGAAGCTACTGGAAAGGATATTTACCCAGTCATTATAGTCTTCACCCAGCTAATGTCTGGTACTTGTACCATTGAACAAGTAAACCTCTAAGGGTTGTAAAC
This sequence comes from Cardinalis cardinalis, assembly GCA_014549065.1. Taxonomy (NCBI): domain Eukaryota; kingdom Metazoa; phylum Chordata; class Aves; order Passeriformes; family Cardinalidae; genus Cardinalis; species Cardinalis cardinalis. The sequence goes on along the minus strand of JACDOX010000080.1, from coordinate 1,946,533 downwards.
AAACACACATTAAACACCAGCTCTTACTTTCTTTACAGTTCACTTGTGGAAGAATTCAGAAAGACACTCTGTGCTTTATGGCAAGGAAGCCAAACTGCATTTAGTCCAGAGTCTTTATTTTACGTTGTATGGAAAATAATGCCAAATTTTAGGTAAGTTTTTTTAAAAAATAACAGTATTCTTGATTGCAACCACATATTGCTGCTGTCCTACTCTAAAATGGACTGCATCCACAGGATGCATTCTGTGTACCTTTCCATATGCCTACAGATGTGCTTTGAAAAGGATCTTTGCTTTGATCAACAGTTTTCTGTTCATCAGTAGTGCTTGCTATTTCTTTCTGCCCTTCTGTCACATGTAGCAGTTTCAGAGAGAATAAGATCTCACAGGAGAAACAGTGATAGTTGTACTTTGAGCTAGTGCTGCAAAGGAATCAAGCTGTTGACTGGTTGGTAAGTGCCACGTGCAGGGTGTTGACTGAACCCAGGCTTGGCTGCAATAAGAAAATGATGTAGTCAGTTTAAAAAAGATACAGCACTTACAGGTCTAAAGGCAAACATACTGGCTGAAACTTCCTTGATTCTCTCAAAATACAGTAGTCATCAGCTGGACATGATATAAGGGCTAGAAGAGAAAAAWTCTGTGCATAATAAGCATTTTGGGCCCATACTTACAAAGCAGATGATAAAGAGAAAGTGGTAAAGAAGGTTACCCAGGTAAACCCAAGTATCGTTCCTCTCAAAGGTCTCCCTGTCCTGACCCCTGAAGCTCTTTCAAAGGAGCACTGAAACCTGKTAGGATATATTGTGAGGAAGGTAAGTTGCTGTTGTAGTTTATCATAATTTGGTTTTAGTTAAGGAAAAAATCCACCAACTAGGGAAGTAATTCCCTATAAAAACCATAACAGCTTCCTTTGGACCTGACAAAACCAATCAGGTAGCTAATTTTAAATATTGACACCCTGTTAAAGCACTTACAAAAGTGAAATAGGCCTCTGTGAAATCACTATTAACAACATAATCCAACAAACATAAAGTTCAGAAGCAGAAACAGCTGAAAGYAATGCTGTGAGCCTCTGTGGCCACTGCCTGGCAGAAATCATGTGACCAACAACAAAAAAGCCATTTCCTAATGCAAAGCCCAAATAAAATTAACTCATTCAGTGCTATAAAATCCCATTTAAAAACAAASAAACCTGCCAGCACCACTTCTCCCTAATAAAAAAAAGAAAATTAAAAGCACATAAAAAGAACAACATGAATAAACCAACATCGATAAGAAAAAAGAGCCAAAGCCCAAATGAGGAAAAAAAAAGCATTAGTGTTCAGCTAAAATTCTCTTTTAAAGCTATGATGGAGATATAATTAATACATCAGACTCTTTTTCCCTATAACTCATAAAATGCCTTGGAGAGATGTAGTATTCTAACCACAGCCATGAGCAGGAGCACCAAWACTAAAGCAAGCAGATGTTGAAGTAGCTGTAATTTGATGAAAAGTTTAGAGAGTAATTGAAGAGATGAAAAACCTTGCCCCAGGGATAGAAGAAGAGACTTCTGTTTCCCAAAAACAGATAAAGAAAACTTTTGTCTCTGTACTAGAACAGCTCATCCTTAAAATTGCACCCCAATGAACTGAAATGACCCATAGTAGTAGTTGTGAAAAAACTGCCAAATGTAGGAGAGACTTCACAATTGKAAATTTCCAGGTGGCTGCTATTAGTGAAAATTAAAACCATGAAATAACTGTTTCTTGTGAAAAAATCTCCATGACATGGCAAGAAAGATTCCTCTCCCTAAGTAAACTGGAGAAAGATTATGTTAAAAGTAATAAACTGACTGAAAATACCACATTTTGTCTCTTAATATTGTCAGAGAGAAAAGAAAGAAGAGTTGGAGGGAGACGTGTTCTGAAGGTTTATTCTGATTTCTTACTATTTTTCCTTTAGTTTGGTTAATAAAGATTTCTTTATGCCCTTTTAAGTTTTGAGTCTGCATTGCTCTCCTCCTAATCCTTATCTTGCAGCAAAAAAAATGAATAAATAATTCTAATGAGTACATTGGCATTTGGCCAGTGCTAAACCCACTACATTAATTGGTGTATTAACTGAAAAACTCAGATTAGTGAACCAAAACCACTGCAGTTSCTCCATGTTCTCACATAATAAAGATGTCCTCTTACCTGTTATATCTCTAGCACTGCTGAAAAGATGCTGTGAATACATCTGCTCAATGAATAACCCAAACAACACAAATCTGTTTATTCTGTTCTTCATACAGTTAGTTATCTTTCATTTAGCTTATGAGAATCAAGGAAGTTTAATGCCAGCAGTTTTAACAAACATATAATTACTTTGCAACTTTGGGACAACAAGTCCTATCTTGGCTGTACAGGACTGTGGCCTGTTGAAGCACAGCAGTGGTTCTGGGTGCTGGGTTTTCTGTTGTAAAAGGTAGGCAGAGCTGCCCATGGGTCTATATACAGACTCCTTGATTTATTTTCAAGCTGCTGGTTTGGAAGAAAGCATTACTGTAATCCTACAAGGTGAATTTTTTGGTTCTGTTATCTCTTAGCAGTACTCTCATTGGACACATCTGTGTTCCTCACTAAGCACATCAGCCTCACATTGCATATTTCTGCTGCAGTGAGCCCGTTTGCATTTCTCTCCCCTTCTGGGTACTCTGCCATGAATCTTACAGGATTTTTCCCTCCCCTGAGCACTCACATTTATAAACCCATTTATATTTCTCTCCCAGACATTCCTACCTGACAGTTATTGCCAGCACTTAGGCGGGGCAGTGAGGTGGAAAAGGGGAGGCCTGACAAAGCAGCTTATGAGAACGGACAGGAGGTGGAGGGGAAGGCAGCTCTTGCTATGTAGGGATTTCTATAGCTTAGGCCTACAATGACTTGCACATACTTARGTCAGTGTTGCACAAAGCTTTCGGTGTTTCACTACATATCTTGTCATGCTTTGTCTCAGTGTGCAGCTTAATGGCACTGAACAGCAGCTGTTTGTTGAATTTGATGCATGATTCAGCTTAAATAACTTAAAAGGCATGTTTTACCCTGATGGCTTCTCTGTTCTTTTTGGTAAAGTTTCTTAGTGGTGAAATAATAATGGTGATTGAGCAACATTGCTGCTGATGGCACAGCACGTGTGAGACTGGAGCCCTGTCCTGCCAAATCCAAATGCTCAAGGGATGCTCTGAATACCCTGCCATTACCTCCCTCCCCCAAAAATGAGTTATGCAGGGGAAGTGTGCAACTCTGAGCATGGCTGTAGATCTCATCCTAATTATTTCAGACTTCATATTGATGCTGAAAGATGCATGTGGAAAACAAACCTAGAGACTAAATTCCTGCCTTTGGTGAGGAGGGGACTAAACAGACAAACAAACACGTGTACTTGCCAAAGTGAGTGGGATCAGTGACTGAATGAGAACCACACAGAAATACTGACTCTGCATCCCACACAACAATAGATTTTGTGGTGTCTTTCTTTGGAATCTTACCAGGTTTGAGATTAGAATATATTGACCTTCATCTGTGGCTGATTCAAAGTAGGGACAAATAGTGTCCTGTCTGAATGAGATTCAAAGCAGTTCTGCTGAGGCACAAATCAAACATAGTCAGTACCAAACAAGACAGAGGAGAAGCCACTGCTGCCATCCATTGTGTATTTCGTTTAACAGGGACACAGTTCTGGGATGCCCCTGGCACAGGCAGGGCTGGTGAGGCCAGGTAACAATGTGGCAGCTCCATTAAGCCCAGCTGTGTGAGCACATGGCAGGTGTCTACTGCTCCCTGCTGCTTTCTCCTCCTATCTGAATTGTATATTCTTAAAGGTTTCTCCATTCTCACAAGAGGCATGCAGAGAGCGTGAGCTGCTAAGGACCAAAATCACTTAACTTGTCAGGACATTGCTGTGTTTTTCCAGAGGCTAGTTGGAAAACTTTCTTGGTACCAAGCACATATGGAAAGTCTGCTCAGTAGGATTAAAGAAGCAAAGGTTATTTTCCTGTGACCCTGGTGCTTGCTGTGTGTTGCCTCTAAAGCAATTTTGTTATTGTTTCCTTTTCTCTTAAGGGGATACCAGCAACAGGATGCCCACGAGTTCATGCGTTACCTTTTGGACCATCTACACCTGGAACTCCAGGGTGGCTTCAATGGTGTTTCACGTTCAGTAATCTTGCAAGAAAATTCTAACCTGTCTGGAAGCAACAAATGTTGCATGTAAGAAGTGGTTTTGAATTTCTTCAAAGCCTGCATTGCTTTGCATGGGTCTGCATGTGGTGGCTCTTGAATTTCAGATTCAGTGTTCCTTGGTTTAAGTTTTCTTCAGTGCTTCTAACTTTAGGCAGTACAAAACTGTAGGTTATGAAGATGAGCATTCTGTACAATCTGTTTCCCTTCAAAAGGAAGTGTCTTAGATCAGCACTTTTCATAGGTGTGAGTGAGGATACAGGCTAAGTTGTAAAGACATTTTAATTCACTAGTCTTTCAGAAATAAAAAACTGTATTTTCTGTAGCCCATAGAATTCTTTCTTCTCCCCGGACAATATAATTGTCTTAGGGTGATAGATAGCCTCAATGCTGCAGCAGCAAAAACGATGGCCAGCGATTTTGGTGTTTAAATTGTGAGCAGACCTCCTGGATAAATGACTGAGTAGTGCAGTTAGCACTTGGAGTCAGTTTTCCAGCAGATGRTCTCATGTATCACTTGACAGTTACAGTTGGTGCTTTTTTTTGTGCATAATTTTGGTTTTCATGCTACTGTGTACCTTGAAACAGGTGTAATTTGGGTGTTTGACTCCTCTTTCTCTATTTCTCAAAGTACTGTTTTTTCTGACCTCTGTCCTTGCTGTGTTTTCTCTTAGATTGAAACTCACACAAGAGACAAAACCTTATTTTGCTTCAGGAAGGAAAGTTGTCAGATTAGCCTGCACATTTGGTCCCTAAGTCCTTAATTCCCTACAGAAAACTGGAGTTTGAGTTTTTCCTTCTATACTGATTAGGACAGAGTAAGCAGGCCTGAGATGCAGGGTTTTATAGATGCTTTGTTAGGGATAGCCTAACAAAGTTCAGACTGTGCTCTTTACTGCATTTATGTCATGTTGCTGATGCTTAAAAATCCCCCAGAGGAATCCTAAAATGTTTGTAGGATTGACATATATTTTAAATCTAAACTGATTTTGTTAGTATTTTGGATGTGAAAATCCCAGGAGAATTTAACCTTTGTTCACCTATCTAATGTAAATTTGTCTTGAGAAGGGCTGTTCAATTGTGCAGTGACTAGGGTAAGCTGCCCTTCTTGTGAGGGCACTTTAATGCTTCCAGTAAAGTAACAAATAGGCTGTGACTGCTCTCTTCTTGTGCACCAGTCCATGGGAGCAGCTATTTCCTCTTGCTCAGGAAGCGTTGAGATGAGCTGTAAAGATGTAGGTGGAGGGCAGGCAAGGAACACAGGGTTCTGCAAGCCTTAGTAGCGTGTAATAACGTAACTTAAAATGTGTGTGTTTTTTAAATTGGACTGTGAGAAGCAGGCCCATTACATAATCTGCTGAAAAATTCAGTAGGAGAGTAATGAAAGCTTAGAGAACAATGCTGATCTTGCACATTGTTTATCCTGTCTTAATGCAACTTAAGCTGCCGCTGGCAGTGAAGTGCAGAAATGTGCTCAAAAATGTCAAAAGCAYGTGTAAGAAAGGGTGTAGAGTTAAAACAAAAATATGCTTGACCCACCAAAGAAGAAAGAATTTTTGTTTCAGATGAAGTCTTAATTACAGGGTTAAAATCCTGGACCTGTGTGAGCATCGAGTACAGCTCGACTATAGAAATGCCCCCAGCTGCACCACAACACTTTCAGTTTGAGCATCTGCTTAGAGCCCCCCCCAGCTCACCCTTTCTTTAGGTCCAAGATAAAGCAGTGYAGGCACTCCATTCATGTGATGTGCCCCTGGGGAGCTGCAATGCCCGTTCTGCCTGGAGCACACAGTCCCTGTTTCATTTGCTTGGCCCAACAGCAGGAGATGTGAGCACCAAACACTGGACAGGTGTTGGGAATTCAGCTCAGGCTTTCTGGGTGACTGTACTTCTCTGATGTGGTTTGTCTAGAAATGGAGCGTCTACTGTTGTCACTGCCATTTTCGGAGGCATTCTTCAAAATGAAGTCAACTGCCTAATATGTGGGACTGAATCTAGAAAGTTTGACCCATTCCTAGGTAAGGTGCTGCCTCTTGTGTTCCAAATACCATGTGACTTAGAGCAGAAAATTAAATCTCAAGCTTGATATATTCAGATGTCACATGACAGACCCAGCGCGTCAGCCTGAACAGACGAGGCATTGCTCTATTCAGCCCTAATTTTGTTTTTAAATCATTGCTTTTCTAGACCTTTCACTAGATATTCCAAGTCAGTTCAGAAATAAACGGACTAAAAACCAAGAGGGTGGACCAATGTGCACGCTACGAGGTAAGAGTGCCTGGCTAATGAAATCATGCCAGGCCCAAGAGGATTTTCTTTCTAATCAGAGCATTTCTAATGGAGTTCACTCTTCCCAGACACTGATCTGTACTGCTGGTGCTCACTGGGGCTCTGTCCTCGGACACGTGCCCATGCCCACAGTGAGGGTGGCTCTTGGGGGTTCTGCATTTRAAGCACATCAATGCAGTCCAGCAGGTTGGGCAGCAGTACTGTTACTGACTTTGGTTTTTACAGGATGTTAGTTTTTTACAGATTTGTGAATAGACTTGCTGAAAATCATGAAACATTCAACAAAACCCTGTTGTTGTTTCTGTTCACTTTGTATCTAAAGCCAAACAGGCTTTAAAAGTTAAATTATTTTCTAACATAGAATATTCATCTTTGTTTGAAAGCAGTTTTATTGAATGTTGGATGGAATCTTGTTTRGAAGATGGAGATTTTGGGATGCATGTTTGTTTCTTTCAAACTACTTCTAGCTGCTTTCAGGAACAGGGAAGGTTGCATGTTACAACACATTATTCTATTAAACATTATACAGCTTTTTTGCTGCTCAGATGGATATAACTAGAATGGTTGCAGCAGATGAGCACACCTATATTGCTGTATTTGTTGTATTTCATGTTACAAAAACCACTTGATGTATCTGCTTTTTCTAGATTGTCTTCGCAGTTTTACAGACCTGGAAGAACTTGATGAGACAGAGCTGTACATGTGTCACAAATGCAAAAAGAAACAGAAGTCCACCAAAAAATTCTGGATTCAGAAACTACCAAAGGTTTGTATAAGCATGAGAAATAACAATGTGACAAAATGTCAAAGGAAATAATGTTTCAACCAAGACCTCTTCCTTCACATTGCAGTGTCCAGAATCGAGTTCAGCCCCCTCCTGTAACACACCTTGTATAACTGTCCCCCTGTAGGTGCTATGCTTACACTTGAAACGCTTTCACTGGACAGCATATCTGAGAAACAAGGTTGATACATATGTTGAGTTTCCCTTGCGAGGCCTAGACATGAAATGCTACTTGTTAGAGGTAAGAAGACTTCCTGATGCCTCCTGCAAGGAATTTGTTCCATGGCATACGTCTTTATTACAAATTACAGGGTGCTACTGCTATTTGAAGAGTTTGTTTTTTCCTACCACAGCCTGAAAACAGTGGCCCAGAGAGCTGCCTGTATGACCTCGTGGCTGTGGTTGTGCATCACGGCTCAGGGTGAGTACACGGAGCCAGCCTGTCCTCCTGGCACAGACCTTCCCCCACTCAGGTGCATGCAGAGAGAATGAAGGGGTTTCTGTCCTGAGGGCATGTATTGTAATTGGGGGAAATAAGCCATAGTTTATAAGCTGGCAGGGAGCTAAGCTGAATTAATTTTGATAGTTCCAATAGAGTCAGGCCTGTGAATGCCCCTGGCAGCCTTTGGGGTTAATGACTACATGTGTGAGATTAAAGGAAAATAGTCTAGTGCCTCTACAAATAAAAAAGTCTTAAACCAAGAAGAGGAGTCAGGGGGCCTTCCAGGAATTAATGTCTCATTTTGAAATTCTTACTACACAACAGGACTATTTTTTCCTATTTTTATTCATGTTGGAAGGTACATTTGCATTTATGTTAAAGAAGTGTATGAGCATGCTTGGAACAACTGCCCCCCAAAGATGCGTATGGGGAAAGAGATCATCACCATTACCTTTCCTGCCACAGCAGTGAAGGCTCACAGGAACACCCAGGGAAGGCACTGGGCATATTTTGAAGTAAAGTTACTGGAAGTCTTTTAACTTTTCCCAGCCCTGGACAGATCTGGAAGTCTTTTAACTTTTCCCAGCCCTGGACAGATCTGTTGAGAGTAACAGTAGAAGGGACAAGACAATGTTCTTGTAGAACTTTAAAGAATTTGAGCCCCACTGCTCAAAAAGAGAAGCATCTGCTGTGCAGGGCTGGGGGTACCTTCCTGCAGGCAGTCCCTTAGCCCCAGGAGAAGGTGCCTCAGTGAGGAGTGTCCCTGACTGTTGTCCCTGTGCCTGCTCCACAGCGTTGGTTCCGGCCACTACACAGCGTATGCAGCGCACGAGGGCCGCTGGTTCCACTTCAAYGACAGTACTGTAACCCTGACTGACGAGGAGACCGTGGGCAAGGCCAAGGCCTACATCCTCTTCTACGTGGAGCGCCAAGCCAAGCCTGGAGCAGAGAAACTTTAATACCTCCTTTGCATTCTCACTTATCAAGTCCACCGGACAAACATTTCCATTTTTCCATAAATACTTGATCCAAGACTTAATTTCATTGTGCACTTTGCAATTTCCTCTTGTGGGTTTTTGTTTTGTTGTGTCAATGGTAGCATTTGACTTACTGAATTTGGACACAAACTAACTTTTTTTTTAGTTATACCAGAAAACCTCAGCAGATTTTGATTTGCTGCTTTAGTTGTGATAACTCAATTTTTATATATATAATTTCATGAAATAGTTATTTGACTTTTTATATTAATGTTTTCAGTTCTCACTTTCTAAAGGCACATTTACATCAAAAAACTCTGTCCTCCTTCCAAGCAAGATAAATGTGCTTTTGATCATGAAAAGCAATACAACTTCATGCTCTTCGCAGTCCTATTATGTAGATATGACTTAATCTCTTTAAATTAAGGAATTGTTTGCACGTACAGTTGTTTCCCTCATGCAAGAAACTTACACAGTGACCTCTGACCARTCATCCTTTGTCTGCAGAAGAGAGGCAATATAACATCATTAAGTAGACCAGGTAATTGCTGCTATATTGGTGTATTCAGGCTGGTGACTTTCAGGAATCATTGTAAATAAACAGTTGGTTCAATTGTATCAATACTGCAATTTAATTACAGTACTGCTCAGATATGCTGCCCCCCACCCCCTGCAAACCTAAGACAATTATCTCTGTCTAAATTACTTTGCCCTTTTTATGGTTTTATAACTGAACCTGAATTGCATTTGACATCTCTTGGTTTAGACTGTCATCCTGAAATTGGACCATGAACACTTATGTGCTTGAAAACTGGGGAGACTTCCTGGCAGTAGAATCCCAAGTAGAACCCCGCAGTCCTAGTGGGAATTGAAAGTACAGCCCCAAGGGCTGGGGTTTGTGAGAACAGGCGAGATCTAAATGCAGCTCTGCATGCAGCTTTGCTCCATGGCTACAGTTCAGYTGGAAGCAGGAAGAGACAGATGGTGTTGCAGGTGCTTTGCATGAAATTGTTCTATCAGTGCACGTGCAAACTCAAGGAAGGATGCTCAGTCTCTCAYAGCAGAGCCCTCACAGGAGAAGTGCTAAGCGTGCTTGTGACTGGAGCAGGCTCAGAGAGCTCCTGTGGCATTTACACACTGGCCCAGGGTGGCATTTTTTTCAGTCTCTAGGTGAACACTGGAGTCATGGTGCAGTTTCTAAAACCTGGCTACATAATAGAGGAAGACTACGCTAAAAAAACCCAAACCAGTTTTAGCTCTACTGCTGATGAGTGGAAGTCAGCTACTGTGATGGGAAAGGCAGACAGGAAAACCATTACTGCCAAAGCCAGGAATCTGACAGAAAACACAAAATTTGAGAACTGTTGCATTTCAGATCTGTTCCCTCAGTCTCTCCTTTCTAGCTGGCTCTCTTGTACCAAGCAAGGAGCTGGACGCTCCTGAAAGCTCAGTAGGAGGAGACTACAGTTCATGGAGAGTCCCAGCACCTGACAGCAGCTCTTAGTTAACTAGAAAATGCAGTTGTCTGAAAACTCCGAGTGGGAGTCCTGTTTTAGTTGATGCCCCTGAAGGACATAGACAGGGAGGCCGGAGCACTGCCCTGGGGTCCTGCTGGCTGTTCACAGGCCATGATAAGGACAAATTGGAGTCAGGTATTTGGTATAGGGCCATTCTTAGGAGCTCTGTCACAGCAGCTTAAACCAGGAAAGGGAGAAATTGGCTTAATCCAAAACTGCAGAAATGGTTCAGTATAGCTAATGGGTTTTGAAGTGTGCACACAGGTTAAGACTATAGCGTTATTTGATACAGTGACATATTTATAAGGATGCTGTCTTTTACTTAAGTTGAACAGTAACTAGAATTTGTCATTTCTTTAAGCTGTAGATAGTTTGTCACCTTCCCCTCTTCTCGTTGGTTAGMAGTCTTTCTTCTAATCAACGAGAATAGGTTGCTGATACTTAGACAAGCAGAAAACGGAGCAGGTAAAGCATTGTACCACATTCCTGCCATTCCTGCTGCTCACAGGGAGCTGCACAGATGCCACCTCTAGCTGTGTTTTCTCTGCATGCTGCTTGGACCGGATTTCTTTAGAATTTACCTTTGAGATGCCAAGCTTAAAATACACGACTATCTCTGGGCCAGCAGCAGTTTAACTTAAGAGTAGTCAGGTGTATGCAGTGTTCTTGCAAAACAGTGATGTAAATGTGCCTTTCTGTATTTTTAGAAATTTAAATTTGTAATCTTCAGCAACATTCACTTCTTTTAATCAACTTCTACTTGTCAGCAATTGTTTGGGTCAGAGTTCTGTTCTGACTTGAGCATTTTCTTTCAGTCCCATTTGCTGTGTCCCACGCAGCTCCTGGGCAGTGGTGTCCCCAGCAGGGCCGTGTGGGGCCGCTCTGGGGAAACGATGCAATCACAGCAGGCTGTCCTTGCAGCAGGGGCTGCTCAGACTCAGCCATATGCTTTGCTGGAACAAGTACATTGTAAATCCTTTCCTAATTTAATTTTCTCCCACTGCAAACTCAGATGGGCAGTATGAACAGTTTGTTGTGGCAACACAAGTATTTCTCTTCCTGGTGGAGAACTTTGCTTATCCACTGTATTCTATTCAGTGTGGTGTCGGAAAAAAAAGTAACTGAGCACTGAACCAGTAACATAATACTGCACCTGGCCTAGTATTACCTTTTTAACCTAGCTTGTATATCCTGTATTTATCTACTCGCTTGTGGGGGGAATATCTCTTTCATTTAAGCCAAATGTTCTTTTCTACTTACTGCTCATCATAGTACACACTAGCTGGCAAGAAGTTTTTTTTCTTGCTTGAGACTGCTCTGCAAGCAGCAACTGCTCTCTACAGTTCAAAGACTTGCATCTTTTTCACCAAAATGTGTCCAATCAAAGGTTGTCCTTTTGTTACTGATTGTTTAGCCATGTATACAACTGGAGCCAATATTTATGTCAATCAAAACAGCAAAATGTCCAGCTCCTAAATGTCAGCAAGAGAGTTTAAAAGTTCGAGACAGGAAGGAATAGTGGACTTGGATCAAAAACAGGAGGCCATTTATGATGATTTTACTAAATCAGTGGGAAGTGTAACACATGGTGTTACATTCCCCCAGCAATGTTTCATTACTGATGTGTCTGTGTCTTACTGATGAGGTAATGGGCACCTTGACAGCTGATTCCAACGTGCTTTAGGATATTCTCAAGTACTGTAGTGCCATAGTTGTAATTGTTTACCATTAAAATCTTGTGTGTAATTTTCAGTGAGGATTACTGACTGTGCTCATCTTGTGTGTTTCTGGAGCATTTCCAGGATGAATGTGAATTATATCTCATCACATAGTATGTTTATGGAAAATGTGCCATTAAATTGTCTCCTTTCCTTAGAAAATGAAACTCCTTGTCCTTCTACAGGCTTGCAGAACATTGGTGTATGTCCTCTGAACACAAATGGCAGAATACTGTACCTTGCTCTGGGAAAAACAAAATAAAGCAATTGCAGTGTTCCTAACTCTGTAACACCTCTACCAAACTTAGCACCTAACCCCAAAGAGGACCTGCCATTCCCTTTAAAATTCCTTGTCACTCAACTGCTGTTAATTTTTAYGTCAGATTGTGGTGTGTCCCCTCTGTCTGGCAAGAGTCCATCCTAACATCCTTGTCATTTGGCTTTGCTAGATTGTTGATTTGTTGTTAATTTGGGGGGTTTCTTAATTAGTATTTTTTAAAATAGTWTTCCTGTATGTATAACTCTGAGAAGCCTCAACTGTTTAAACCTGCTCAAAAACAAAGGTAAGTTCTTGAAATTTGAAAATGCTAATATGAGAGTGAAGAACACCTGCAGGCACAYCTTTTAAGCTGCTGTTTTCCAGTAAACTGCATTACCTGGTATGTGAAATCTTCTTGTCCCTTTTGTGGCATTGACCAGAGCTGTTTCTGACAGGGGGAGGGGGAACAGCAATCTCCTTATCATTTCAAAGATAAATGACAAAGGATATAAAACCAAGAAGACCAGCAATTGTTAAACACAGCTTACTGTATATAGTAGAAGGTTACTAACTAAAGAATGAAGCAGAAAGAATTGCCATTTCTTTGTGTGTGCCAGCTGTGTTCAGACACACACATTACTCAAGCACTTCCTCAAGCTATGATTGTTGCAGACTACAAACAAATTTCAGGTCTTGTTTTTCAGAGTTGAATTTTAAACTGCATTCATGGGGTGTGAAGGAGGAGGTAAATTGAGTCCCACTCAACCTTGTCCTATMTTAAAACACTCCTAATTAAAATGCCATAAAGTTTCCCAGCTACTATTTGTGTGCAGGCCACTTGCTAAATGCCCCCAGTGCTGTTTGCTGTAACTTTTTATGGATTTGTTGAATGTGTTTATTCTCTTGTATTAACATCAGGCAGAAAGTGACTATAAATACCTTCATGTCAAGCATTTTTGATTCACAAGCTGGAAAGTTAAAGGGATGCTTATTGCATTTAATTCCAACCTTGCTGTAGCTTTATTTTTCTTCTAGGAACAACTTTTGCTACACTTTCTCCAATTTCTGTACAACAGATACTTTTACCTGGAAAACCACTTTCATATCTCCTTATTCCACCAAAGGGTGGGAAAAAGATTTCTGTGGTAATGGAACTAAACCTACAAAACCAGAACAGCCAAACTTGTAAAACTTGAGCCAATAGAAGACATCTATTAAAAGCACAAGCCCACAAGGAACTAAACATAGCCTCGCTGTTCCCATGCATGGCTGCCTCTGTGTCATTGCTTCCCTCCTGCAGGAGGTGGGGACACAGCCAGCTTTGTTTATGGAATCACAGCTCAGCCTCAAGTCACTGCGGGCAGGAGACTGTCCCTRCCTCTGGGGCCTGTGAACTGAACTGCAGACCGTGAGTGTGCTTCAAGGCACCCAGAGACTGTTTCAGCTCCTTCTAAAAAACTTTATGAAAGTTCCATTCTCCTTGTAACAGTCCTTGAACATGAACCAAATGTGCAACCTCAGAAAACTCAATGAACAAACAGAGAGGCAAGTGTACTCTGCCAAACCAAAGTGCTGCTCAGCCAGATCTCTCGAATGGGAAACACTGACAGAGATAGGCCCGGCAGCTGTAGCTACAGCCCCACCCCACTCCAGTAACTCAGCACAAGAACTCTGCTAAGCTCCAGCAGGGTCTACAAGGCAGGGGAAATAAATCCCTTTTAAGGAAGCATTTCATGACAGTCAAGTTGTACATGCCCATTCCATTCCCTCGGACAAAGGAAGCACAAGCTACATACATGGTTCTGTTCCTTCCCCTGTTCTGAGCTTCTGCACCAGTTGTTAGCCAAAAATAAACCCCACTCCACAACCATATATGTGCAACAGCCTCCTGGTGAGTGTGAACCCCCTCCAGCACTGCTATTACTCCACCCGGCCAAGACACTCTGCCACTGCTGCTGGGCAATGCACATAACCCAGCTCAACCGGGAATGCCTTTTACAYCTCTTCTCTTTTCTGGACAAAAACAGTAGGAAAAATCTGGCAAAAACATGTCACAAGTTCCTAGAAGTGTTTCAGGATCCTTTACTGTGGTCTTTGTTGAACTTTCATTCTCCAGTGGAACTAAAGAAGGATAATTTTCTCCTGGGACCTGCTTTAAAACACTTATCCATCTGCTGGTATTCAGAGAGAGTCAAGGTGTGTAACATTGAGGACTGGATGAAAAACAGTTTCCAGAAAGACTTCTGTAAGAGGCATGAGAACACTGTCAGTGATTTTTTACTAGACGTTTGCAACAGGTACGTTCTGTGGGTGTGAGTGTGCAGTAACTGCCTTGAGATGAGTGAAATCAGAGTTACTTCAAATACTCCATAACCCCTGCCTGAAATGGAGCATGAAGTACATGAGTGCTTTGCCTTTACAACTGTAGTGTAAGTTCATTTTACAGTGGCAATAGTGTATACTTCCTCTAGATCTCCCTTAAGTCTATGTTCTCCTCCTTTTTTTTTCTAAGAATTCATTATTAATATGGGAAAGTGCATTCCTGCCTCTCACGCTGCTGCTCAGCTAAACTACACCATTCTGGCAGTGTCTGGGGGGTGCCTGGAGCAGAGCCCAGATTTCAAACAGTAACACACCTCATTACAACCAAGTTCAATTAACATGTTACTAAGTGTCAGCTGTGTCAGCTTCAGTTCAGTCTAAAGTTCTGACGTTTAAACTCCCAGCTGCTTCTAAACTGCAGCGAGGGAAGAGAAACGGCACCATGGAAAAGCAGCTCTGGGTGCACAGCTTTCCCTTCACAGCTCTGCTGCTGCAAGACAGCTCTGAGGAAGGAGCAGAGCAGTGACAGGAGGAGGCTCACAGGGTAGAGTAGTCCCTCTGTGTGTGGGGAACATCAGGGCTGGCTTGGTCCCAAAGCAGAGCCAAGGGGCCAAGGCAGTGCTTCCCTGACACGGTGCACCTGTGCCACAGCCCTCAGCTTTGAAACAACAACTGAAAAAATTATGGGGTAATGACAGGAGAGAGCCAGCAGCAGTGCAGTCTCAAAACAAGGACTGAAAAGCAGCTTCAAAACAAATTAAATTGCAAGTGCCAGATTTCTGAAGTAAATGTTCTAGAATAATCAGTTAAAAATCTGGGTTAATTAAGGAGGAATCAGCATACAGTGCCTAGAAAGGATAATACAAGGTCCTATCTATTTTTACTGCAACCCACTGAAAGCATTTCCAGTCAAAATTCCTAGCACTGTGTACAAAGAAAAATGCAAATTAAATATCCAGCTTTTCTTCCCAAGTTTAAGGTAGTTTTATTCTGTTTGAACCTTTCTTGACTGCTAYCAGCTTTTTCCTCCAACTGCTCCTAACAGAAAAGGGTTAAAAAAAATTCTGTCCAGAGGCCTCACAAGAGCAACATTAACACAGACCTGTGTGTGATGCTCTGTTCAGCTCGGTGGATGCTGAATTGCTACTGCCTGGAGAGGTGGCTGAGCCAGGAGCCAGACATGGCACATGTTTGCAGGCTGCTGCACAGGGCCCTGCTCAGCACAGCAGCTGCTCCAGGACAGCTCCTGCACAGCACCAACAGCCCAGTGGGGACAGGCCTTTCCTGTACTTCCCCAGGCCTACTCAAGCAGCAAGAAAAAGCTTTTTTCATTTGCTGCATCATTGTTTATAACAACAGAATTACCAGTTTCAGTGACTCAAAGGGAAGTTTAAGAGCTGAGTGGGGTTCGAACATCAAACACTTTTTTAGGAAGCAGCTGGCTTCAGTAAATCCAAGGAGATAAAACATATCTGCAATTGCTAAAAATTAAAGAGTGGGAGTGCCTTACTTGCTCATGCTTAGCATGTCTACACAGCAGTCTTCTCTCAGTTGTCCTCATTAATCTCCTCTCTGCTGGGTCTCCTCTGTCTGTGCCTGGAGAAGCACAGCACCATCCAACTCCTTAAGAAAAAATTATGTAGCCACAGCTTAAATAGGCCTCCACATGCCACTGTGCCAGTTGAGCTAGAGATGTTGCTACCAACAGAAACAGCAAAGTAAGCTTTGCCTTTAGTTAAGCTGAACATTAAGATCTACATGTACACTCACCTACTTGTGCCTCCTTGCCCCTCCTGATAAAGAGGAGGCATTTTTTCAGCCTTCATATTTATTCTKGATGTTATTTGCTTCTGCAAGCTCTATGGATTTATTTCTCCCATCTCACCTGTCACCATCCTGCTTTCAGATGTCCAAATCTGCTGTCTCTGACCCTCTCTGGATGTGGCCATGTTACAGATGACTGCATTTTGCAGCTTCTCAAGAACTGCCCAAACCTGAAGAGCCTCAAACTGGAGAACTGTGTGCAGATCACTGACCACACCCTGGAGGCAGTGACCCTCCACGGAGCATCACTGCGAACGCTCCATGTGGATTTCTGCCGCAATGTAACACAAGCTGGGCTRGAGAGAGTCAGGGAAAAGTGTCCTTCAGTAATGCTGAGAGCAGACAGAAGTGCTAACATGATCCCAGACAGTAAGCCAGGAAAAAAGCTGATGCTTGAAAAAGCATCAAGAAAATTGGTTCAGCTTTAAAGTGTGGGTATTTTACCTCACTGAGGTAGCAATGAACTGTCACTACTTCCACAGGTTCTGGTCAAGTCCAAACGAATTGTTGCTTTGTAAAGAGAAAAGACATGCATCTCTTCCTGGATGGGCTTCAGGAAAKAACTGTTTGCTCTCTGTTGTTCCTTGAAACTGGGAAACCCTGCACTGCTGTCACAAAATGCCAGATCTGCTGAAAACTGCAGTTCTGGTACCCTCGTGCTGCAGATGCCCTCACTCAGAAGAGGGAAGCAGCAGTGTGTTTATTGAGGCCAAGTAATTTGATAGAGTTCAATACATTTATGAACTTTTAAGAAAGTTTAACAGTAGTTTGACACTTAGTGCAGTAAGTTTGATGGCAAGCTTCACTGACTGCATGGAAGAAACACAGACAGAGTGAACTGAGGCAGAATGAGTCACACAGGGACCTGAGAACACAACATTAGGAAGAGCCTCCCTCTGGGTCACGAGGTTCAGACTGGACCCTACACTTTCAAAACTCCTTATGTAATGGGCAAGGGCATAAAGCCATAGCAGAGAGAGCCTGAGTCACTGGAGGATTTTCACAAATTTTAGGACAAGAGTGATTCATTCCATCCACTAAGGAGGATAACCACTCCCTGAAACATCTTTCTAGCAAAAGCAGAGTACTGACCACCAGCACTTCCTTGGTGATTAACAGTGGCAGCTAATTTACCAGGCTTTTTTATTTGTTTAGAGAAGCATGGATTCAAGGCACACAAAACACAGTTTGACCCTCTGCATGATGTACTTCCATAAAAAAAGATGCACAAAGTTATTTTTTAAAGCTGACTTTAAAGGAAGTGCAATCTGAACAAGTGCTAATTCAGAGAACTAACCCGCAAGAGAAGACAGTGACTAATACCCTGTCTTTTAATGCTAAATTAGGAATACAGTACAGACCAGCTGCATATAAATACCCATTTCTCACTGCAAAGTCCAGAACCAGGAGCTATGTTCATCCCAAAGCACAAGGCTGTCCCCTTCCTGCACACTGCTCTGCTACCTGGAAGTGAAACTTTTTTTTACATACTTTTGATGCTGTGCCACCATCTACAAAATATGACACCAAAGAGGACTTTACAGCTCTCAACATAACTGAATATACTTACTTTGCCTTCTGATCCTGGTTAACTGATCCACAGATATACTTGGTACTCTCTAATCTGGCTGAGGTAAGAAATAAATCATAGCATTACAGCAACTTAGTCAAACAATACTGCAATTCTAGAGAAATACTTGATCAGTATGAGCATCTGTAAGAAACACTCACCCAGAAAACTGACGAGGAAACAAAATTATTCCACCTTCATTACTCAGAGATCTTTAACAGCATGACACTGTTAAAGTGGTATTTCATYAACTCCTTCCTAAAGTTCAAGTAGGGCCCTTATGCACCACAGGGTAAGGAAGAAAACTGGAAGTGCAGATAAGGAGACACAGCAATCTCACCCAGCACTGAGAGCTACAAAAGGACATTGCTG
The DNA here is from genome assembly GCA_014549065.1 of Cardinalis cardinalis. NCBI lineage: Eukaryota > Metazoa > Chordata > Aves > Passeriformes > Cardinalidae > Cardinalis > Cardinalis cardinalis. The sequence continues at coordinate 1,928,254 of JACDOX010000080.1, read as the reverse complement.
AGCTGAACAAATTTACTGTGATGTGGAAACTGGGAAGCTGACACAACTTGTACCTTGGATACACTATGACAGTTCCACACACTGCTGAAAGGCCAAAACAAGGCATKAATTGTACAGTCACTGCAGCAAGCAAAGACCTCCTCACGCCACCAGCTCTCCCAGCACTCTGTGGTGAAAGACGTCTCTGTAGCTGTAACAGGAACAGATTTTCAAGCAGCTACAAGATATGAAAGCACATCTGCATCTGTCTACATATTA